>WWPM01024767.1:13281-57647 GCA_023279145.1 Glomeris maerens | reverse complement strand
ATTTTCTTTTTTGGGCAATTAAAACGGCCGTGTATTTTTGCAGACGCTCAATCGAGATGAACGTTGAAGGCACGCGAAGGTTAGTGGACCTTTGCCAACAGATGAAGGACCTCCTAGTGAGTTACAGCGATGCAACATTGATAATTGTTAATTTGTTGACAATGATTGGAATGATCGAATAGGCTCTGGTGCACGTGTCGACGGCGTACTGTAACTGCGACCGAGAAGAAGTTGGCGAAATGGTCTATCCGATGTCCGTGCAGCCGAAGCAGATGATTGCTGCCATGGAGTGAGCAATGTTTTTTCCCGTGTACGGTAGGAGCGTGAAGGGAAAACTAAATTAGCGACGCGGTTAACGGTAACGCAGGTGGATGGACGAGGAGTCGGTACAGGCCATCACGCCTCAACTTCTTGGCAACCGTCCAAATACGTACACTTACACCAAAGCCCTTGCGGAGTTGGTCCTTCTGGAGGAATGTGGTAGTTTACCAGTTGCAATCGTAAGGCCTTCTATCGTTGCCGCGGCTTGGAAGGAGCCGTTACCGGTACGTTGTAATTCCTGGGTTTCCTTGAGAAAGTAATGAAAATTATAAAAAAACGTTATTGAATTTTGTCTTTGGAAAATGTGGATATTCTTTGCTGTAATTCAGAATAGGTTTGTTAATATATATGTATACCTACACCAACGAAAAGTGATATTTAATTTTAGATTTTGGTTTTGAACATGCTGTTTAATGTATAATTGTTTTCTTTCAGGGATGGGTTGATAACCTCAATGGGCCAACCGGACTCATTCTTGGGGTAAAACAGTAATTTTTGGATGTTTGCAATTGGGTTTGTTTGGCGCGATATGAGATAATTATTATGTAAATATTCCAGTGTGGAAAAGGAGTGATAAGGACGATTTTGTGCAACGAAAAGATGGTCGCTGACCTTATTCCAGTTGACGTGCCCATCAATATGATGATTACAGTCGCTTGGTACACTGCCACGCACAGGCATGCGAGCAATAATATTTAGCCGCCCCCAATGTGCGAAGTTGACCGTAAAGGAAAATGTTCTCCATTTTCAGACCTAATAATATAATGGTGTACAACTGTACCTCGGGCAGTGTAAATAGAGTGTCTTGGGGAGAGTTGCGAAACTCCTGTCATTTATCTCTGCTCAAGAACCCTTTGAATGATGTCCTCTGGTATCCTCAAGGTTCCTTCATGGCTAGCAAGTGAGGATTGCCATTTGTTTGATACTATTATTATTTAGAATCTCACCGTTTTCTTTTGCCAGGATGTTGAACACTATGGTAGCGTATTTACTGCATGACATTCCAGCTTATGCTGCCGATACATTAGCTTACCTGACAGGCAAGAAACAAGTGTAAGGAAATGATTTTATTATCTAATTCTGGGTAGGTGAGCAGTTTATTAAGATAGTAGATAGTAGAATTGAGAAAAGAAATTGCTGTGAAAGGAGAGTATTTGTTGGTTTTATTGATACTAAGAATTCATAATTACGTACCAGAGTGGTTTGGACCTAAAAGCAGATTTGAAAATAAGTTTTACGAGTTCTGAATTTCGATTTGAACTGTGCAAATTAAAAGGGCAAAAATATGGATCGGGTTCTATTGATACATTTTTAAAGTTTCATAATTATTGAATTCTTAAATTACAAAATGTGTACTGCAGATTCATGAAAATGCAACTGAAAATCAAGAAAGCACTCACTTGCCTCGAGTACTTCACAACTCACGAGTGGAAGTTTGACAACTCTAACATGTATATGCTGTTGGAGTCGATGCCGAAGGAAGAACAACATGTAATCAAGTTTATTACACGTGTATTCGTAATTTATTGAATGTAATCGAGCTCGTTAATTGCCAGATATTTAACTTCGATATGCGGACACTTCACTGGCCGACGTACCTTGAGCATTACTGTTTGGGAACCAAGGTGTTTGTGTTGAAAGAAGATTTAGCTACTTTGCCAGCTGCCAGGAAACACTTAAGAAAGTAAGTTTGTATCTGGGGGATATACTTTTTAATTTCCAAAAAGCTTGCGCGTGTTTAAATTAATCTTTTGTCTATTGCAGGTTGTACATTCTACGTCTTATAAGCCGCGTGATGGCGTTTGTGCTGACATGGCGCCTGCTGATGACCAGGTCGAAATGGGCACGGCAATTGTGGTATATGTTATTTTCACTAGTTATAAGGGTGTCCCAGATTTTGCCCAACTTTACATGGTCCTAGTTGGAAAATGAAACGAGGTATGTGTAGCCTGCTGCTGAGCCGAAACTTTTTACCAGTACGTCTTAAAAGATCTAGAATATAGCGAACAAATACTTTTTGTTGCAGCTAAATTGGCCAAAGTTATTATACAGCTTTCAAAACTGAAAAGCACTATTGGGAATTTAGAAGTACTTAACTATGTGGCGTGAATACATTTAAACAAATGAAATTTTCCTATCGGGTAATGTTTGTTTTCAAGGTTGCCATTTATTTTTCCCCCTGAATATTTGGAAACTTTTATTTTTGTAAATGTGGTGCATCATTGCATATGAAACATAATCATGTAGAATTAATGAAAGTTCATCGATAATGTCTCGTAATTAACATTATAAGGTGAAACGAGATTTTCTGAAACTTCACACGTGTAAACGATAAAATATTGATTTAGTTTCTCAATAGGAAAACAGAAATGCAGTATTAGTATTTATAACATTGAAAGCTTTTATCATAGTACAGTTTTTAATTGTTGGATTCTAGAAATGAATTTCACGTAACTCGTACCGAGACAGTCAAGTACACATTTGATATTTCCAGGCAGTTAAATTATGTCAAACAATTCTGAAAGAAAGTTTAAATCTGTAGCCAGATACTTGGTTGTTACTCTACCAAATTTTTCTTTCAAAAATAACATGGAATAATTGTCCCAGAAGTATTAAACATTTTACGAGTATTGTGTGTACATTTTGAGATGTAATTTACCTTTCTTCGAAAACTGTTATTATTACGAATTTAATGCTATTACTGTTTTATAAGCACTGATCATTTCTTCTGAATTAATTGCTTTCATCGTTTCCCGACTCGGAAAAATATGAAGTTTTACCGCATACGGCGAGATTGAGTCTTTGTGACATAAGTAATATGCTCAAGTAATCTTTCAATTCATCTTCCAACCTCCGTGTATTTTGTGATGAATGTAATTCAGGCTTTTTCAGAGGTGTATGGCTTTCCATTAACAATTGGATGCTGAAACTTGCATCAAAATGCATCTTATCGAAGCCATTTTCAGATCTCGATCCTCTTTTATGAAAATGCCTGTATTTGTTTGAACTATATCATTGTGGCATCCCAAAGATCGGTTTTTATTTGAAATGAAGTCGTATTAATCGTTAACGTATTATAAATTAATTAATTAATTAAAATGCAAGGTGTCAATTTAAGCCGGCTATTTGATTTTTTTTTTTGGAACTGTACCGTAACCGTGTATACCGTTGTAAATATTTTGCATGAATGCTAGTCTCGGCAAATTACCAGTGGGTTCAGTTGCTATGACCCAAGTGATTTTACAGTGCGTATTTCCTACCCAAGTTCAAATAAATAGTTGGCTATTCGTAATAATTGATTAATCAACGAGTGTGCGCGCAAGGGATTCCGAAAATGCAATCGTGTTAATGATAAAAGCTTTTTCTTCTCGGAAACCTTTGCGTACCAACGTGATCGTATAAGCTTTACAATGGGTTAATTTAACCACTCATTTAATATGTAATATTGTGTCAGTTGCATGTCACGTTCATGGACTGATTGGTTTTTTGTGCTCTTGTATCGATAAATAATGAATTGAACTTATCAGGTGAATTGGCACATTTTGGCAGGAAACGTGTATTATGATAATATAGTATTAAAAAAAAGTACAGCAAGGTCTCCCCGATGAACCTCGTGTCTAACTTTGTTTTGGTTTCAATGAAAATTCAGCAAAATTGTATTTTCCAACAATTGTATTGCAATATTAATCAGTAGAAAGTTTATAATGGGATTTGATATTAATATTTATACAGAGGGGTCCAAAATTATGTACTCGCTCTTTTTCTGAAAAGATATCATGGTTACATGCATGTCGCGCAATCTGTTGAGCAAACAGCAATGCATCTGCGAGTTTGAGAAATGACAAGCAGACTGTAAAAAACAAAATGGCTACAAGATTGACGTTTGAGCAGAACTAAAGTGGTACTGGAAGTATGAAAACATTCAACGACAATGGCAGTCTGAGTTTGGATCTGAACCACCAACTCGTCGTACGATTGTCCGTCTTCGGGATAAATTTGATAATGCTGGAACTGTTCAAGATGTGCATCAGGGAATGTCTGGGCGACCACGAACAGTAACAAAATTGTAACTCTACGACATTTGGCTTACAAGATATTGTCTATAATGAAGCGAGTACATAATTTTGGACCCCCTCTGTGTATTACATTGCAGTTTCATTGATTTATAATACATCTCTGAAAGTGTAATTTTATTTAGGAATAAATTTTACTAATGGAATGTCACAGAAATTATTATTCACCATTTCTTAATTAAATTATAGCATTTTTCTTATTGCAATACGCATCTTAAATCGATGTCTTCGATTAAATATTTCTATCAATTCAGTTTTATGTTGTTGCATTCAGAAAAAGCCCCTTTTTTGCAAATGTTTATTGTATTAAATGTACAAAACCGTCATTTACGAAATACAAAGACACCAACATTGCATAGCATTTCAGTGAAAAACATTAAATTGAATCGATGTACATTCATAATAAAGATATAATACACATTACAAAGCAAAAATATCACAATTTGTTTGTATCAAAGTGTATAACGTCAAATGTTATTTTTCTTTCAGGTTGATTTACCCAAAAGACAGGCACATTGAAGATTCTAAGAGAACACATTCAATTCGTTTGTTCTATGAAAGCAATTGGGGTTTTTTCATTTCTAGTTTCTGCCGCTGTTTCAAAGTGAAGCCGTAAAAGCGAGGCGGCGTGTCTTCGACTAATATTTCCCCGGTGCTTGCCCAACTTCTACAAGGTGTTTCTTGCAAGAACTGTCCCAAGAAATTAAACTCCAAGCTGTTTATACTGGACATTTCTAGGATATTTTCAGGCAGAGATGCGGTTTCGCTTCCAGTTGAGGTCAGCACGTGCCGATGATGAAAGTCGGCTGCGTTTCTGTTTGGCGACGTTTCAATATTGATTTTCTCTGAAGATTCCCTTTCTGTTGAAGATGAAGGAGGAGGAGTTGGACTACTAGATATGAATTCCAGTGGTGAGTACTTGTTTATTCTTGTTATTTTCTTGTTGGATTTCAGTGCTGAGTTTCTCACATTCGCGTCCCGTTTGCTCTTATTTTTCCTTTATGAAATAATTTAAAAGTGAACTGACATATTGTATTTTCTTGGCCACTTTAGTTTTATAAAATCAAATTAGATCCTATTTAAATAACTGAATATTTTCAATTTTTTTGGAATGTTCCATCGAAATTGGCAATATTTTATTTTCATAATTATACGCACTTTTTTGGAGAATGTGCCATGGTATCAACAATATTTTGAAATCCATTTTCCACCTAAATAGGAAACCGATACGAAACGTTATAAAACTCGCAATTGATTTGATACGTATCACAGAAAATGAATTGATATTTATATTATTACCCAATTGTTTGTAGGCAGAGGAAAAGAAACGCTCGGGACTTTTTTCAGAGCAGGGTTTGTTTGTAACAATGGCGAACGACGCTTCGATCTTGTATTCTGATGGCCAGGGCTTTCAACAAACGACAGCGATTTGCACTGTGTGCAGTGCTTCGCGTGCCGATTGCAACGACCCATCTCCCGATTATATACAGATTTCCTTCATCCACCTACACGGCATCCAAGTCGTTTTCCCTCCAACTTCAACGAGCATGCGGTTACCGCGGCATTTAAAAACATGCGCCACCAGTCCAACGGACACAGTTCGTTTGGTAATTTGTCACTAGATGGCAGCAATCGGCAATAGGGCCGTGGCCAAAATGATACCATACGTTGATTGGTTCCGCCATGTTTCGTTTAATTACTCGCTCACTCAGGTTGGTGCAAATTGGAGCTACCGCATTTGGGGTACGCACACTCTGCCTGGTATCAGAGGAAACATGGCGGCAGGAACCAATCAATGCGAGGCACAATTATGGCCACCACCTATCAAGATTGCCGTAGAACACGGCAGCTATGGAATGCCGGTAACGTCAAACGTAACGGCGCTTCATCCAGGGAAGTCAAATACATTTTCTAGCTATTTTGGCGCGCACGGTGTTCCATATGTAATGTAATGGCCGCATATGAGGAGGTAATCGGCAGCCGTTTTTCATCATAATTAAAAATGCAGAATACTTGTAAAAAACTAATGTTATTGTGTAATTCGATATGCATTTAGTTCACGTTACGATACTATATTGTTGTTCTTGAGGACATACATAATTCTAACCCACATTTGAAGCCCATTTATCTGTTTAATTTTCCATTTTACTTTTGAAAAATGCGCATCCGTGCATTTCGGCGCTTATTTCAAATTATTGGAGTGCAACAAAAGTATTATCACCAATGCCATGTTCCAGTGATGACTAAAGAAGTAATAGAAATGCTTGAGCCTGCAAACAATAGAGTAAGTGTAGTTCATTTAATGACGAAATAAATATCCAATAAATGCTGTAATATATGATTTTCATAGGTGTATTTGGACATGACATTTGGAAGAGGTGGTCATTCAGAAAGCATTTTGAATTCAGGAGAAAATGTTACAATTTACGCTTTGGATCGTGATCCTTCAGCTTTTGAAGCTGCCAAAGTTTTGGCAAAGAAGCACAAGTATATTTTATGACAGTTTTCAATTGAATGTTTTAAATTGGGTAAACTAAAAATGTACTTTTGTTCAAGGGGTCAGGTATATCCAATGCTGGGACGTTTCAGTGACCTTACGTACCTTGCCGAGAAGGTGAAACTTAACGCAGAATCACTTGACGGTATCATTTTTGACTTGGGATGTTCCTCAGTGCAAATGGATGATGCAGCAAGAGGATTTTCTTTGAGTAAAAATGGAGTTTTAGACATGAGGATGGATTCCACAAGGCATGCATGCTTATTCCTGCACTTTCTAGTTGAATATGAACGCAAATCTGTGATTTATGTCAGGGTAAAAGGCCAACCATCTGCTCTGGATGTTGTAAATCTAATGGACGAAGACGGTTTGTCGAGAATCCTTAAGGTTTACGGCGAGGAAAAACACGCGCGGCGCATCGCGAGAGCCATTGTCGAGTGCCGATACATGTTTCGCACGCCGAAAACTACCAAGGAATTGGCACAGGTTGTTGCTTCTGTGCTGGAAACGTGAGAATATTCTGAATATGGAGTGATGATTGTTTAATTATTGATAATTGGATGTAATTCTTTACAGGGAAGAAAGGTTCGATATGTTGAACCGGAAGGCCCATGTTGCTACCAAGACATTTCAAGTATTGAACCGAGTCTCTTTGTGTAAGTTTTATTGTTCAGTTAAAAATATTTCGACCTGATTTCACAGGCACTGAGAATATTTGCAAATAACGAATTTAACTTGCTGAATTACGGCCTGGAACTCGCTTTCAAATTTCTCCGGCCCGGTGGACGTTTGTTGGCCATCAGCTTTCATTCGCTGGAGGACCGCATTGTGAAACGGCATATCTTAGGAATAGACTTGGATGAAGCCATCACGTCGTCCGTGGCGCAAAAATTTCGCAACTCGGCCAAAGTTTGCACCGAGAGTGAAATGGCCGCCGTGTTTAAGCGGCGATGGACACCGGTCAACCGACGCGTAATCACGCCGAGCGAACAGGAAGTTCACGATAATCCCAGAAGTAGATCTGCAAAATTAAGAGCTGCTGTAAAAAACTTAGTGTAATTGAAACAAGTTACAGCATTTTTCAAACTAAATAAAATCCCAATTCCCAGTTGCAATTATTAACAAAATTCTACATTGCGTAATAACAATTTAAGCACAATAATATTTTTACATTTATTTTTTGAGAACAAAATTATGCTGAAATCTGAATTTACCAAAAAATATCTTCATACGTAATTGCACCAAATATTGGAACTATAAATTTGAGTATATTATGTATTTTAAAGAGGAATTGACAATTTTTATTTATTATTTTTACATAAATTTGGGCGAAGTATAAACAGACCAGATGCCATAATTTTCGATAAAATATCTGAGTTACTATCTCCTGAAGAAATTTTATGAAATAGGGAATTGTTTCGCATAAAAGCGAACATTCTATTTGAATTATCCCCGTATATTTAGGCCACACCCTACAGGGGGCGTTCGTTCGTGTCGGTTACAACAGCAAGCCGCTTGAAAGAACGACACCACCGCTCGCGAGCGGCGCATCCACCAATAGCGTCGCACTACGGAAACGAACTGGCCAATGAGGGCTCAGCAATGATGGAAGCGTCTCGATTTAAACCGTTGATCTGTTTTTCGCGATCGGCTGCGTCGTTACTTTGTCTGTTTTCGATGGATGTTCATTTTTGCGGCCTGAAATGAGGGTTATTGTACGCGTTCGTCCGCATAAAGACGGCAACAGCGAAGCACGGTCTTTAGTGAAAGTCTTGGATACAAACGAACTAATTTTCGATCCGAAAGAAGAAGTGGAGGAATTTTACTATCATGGCCAAGTTTCGCGAAATCGCGATGTACTACGAAGACAAAACAAGGATGCAAGATTCACGTTTGACTACGTTTTTGGAGCCGATTCGAACAACGAGCAAGTCTACGAAGAGTCGATTAAGACTATTTTGGATGGATTCCTTGACGGTTACAATTGCTGCGGTAATTTTTGAAATTTTTTATTCTTACAAACAGATATGGCATGTATATAATTGGTATATTTGGTAAAGTGTTCGCATATGGAGCAACTGGAAGTGGGAAGACGTATACGATGTTGGGAACAGCACAGTCTCCAGGAATTACATTTTTAACTATGATGGAATTGTACAGCAGGATTGAAATGATCAAAGAAGAAAGAACATGTGAATTGGCAATCACTTATTTGGAGGTTTGTATGTGTATAATTTTGAATTTGTCAAGTATATACACATTTGTAAAAGCTAAGTAACTATATGTAGTATGAATTCATGAAAATCTTCCATCTTGGTTATAAATTAAAATGTAATGATTTTCTTTTTCTGTGTTTCAGTTATTCACTAAACCTGCAAATGCGCAGACACGAATTTCAATTTGTCCCCCCCTTAATGTACACTGAATTGTTATTAATTCAATTCTCATTAGTTCATTTATTAATTCAATTATTAGTTCGTTTCTTAATTCATTTATTAATTCATTTCTTATTAGTTCAGTTATTAATTCATTTATTGGTCCATTTATTAATTCATTTCTTATTCGTTCGTTTATTTATTCACTTGTGTATTAAATTATTGATTCTAACTCGAATTATGAATTACTTGATAAGTAAATGATTTTTTTTTGGTAGATTTACAACGAAACCATCCGTGATCTGCTGATGCCGACCGAGCCTTTGCTGTTACGCGAAGACAACCAACGTGGAGTTATCATACCCGGATTGACATTTCACAAACCCAAATCCGCGGAGGAACTCCTGGCCATGTTGGACTCCGGCAACAGGAACCGAACTCAACACCCGACGGATGCCAATTCGGAATCCTCGCGTTCCCACGCCGTCTTCACGGCAAGTTACATTCATCCGAAGCCCAGTTATCGAGACTGAAACTAAACGGTTTGGTATTTTGTAGGTTTACCTGAAGCAGCGCGATAAGAACAAGCTAGCGATGCAGATGCGAAACGCAAAGCTGTCGCTGATCGACCTCGCGGGCTCGGAACGTGCCGCGGTTGTCAATCACAGAGGCGCCCGGCTAAGGGAAGGTGCTAACATCAACAAGTCTTTACTGGCTTTGGGCAACTGCATCAATGCGCTGGCTGATAGAAAAGTACAAAATTCCGCACCCCCCAATTTTTCCACTCTAGTATGAGAAATGCTCCAATTTTTTTTGGATTCGCTTTTCGCAGACGAACGGACAACATATTCCGTACCGTGATAGTAAACTAACCCGGTTACTGAAAGGGTCCCTGGGAGGAAATTGCTGCACGGTCATGATAGCAGCTGTTAGTCCGTCTTTGCAGAATCTCGAAGACACGTACAACACGCTGAAGTATGCCGTGAGAGCAAAAGCTATTAAGAATATTGTAAGTGCAATATACGGAAGCAGAAGTTCATTCAAGTCCCTGTAATTATGTGATATTATTTAAAATTCAGTCGAAACAAAATATTGTGACCGTCGATTCGAACGACCGAAGCTACAAACAAGCTTTGGATGCAGCGCTGAAGGAATTGGCCGAGTTGAAGGCGCAAATACGAGAAATGACTGAAAATCCTAAAGTAACAGAAAGCCGTGTTTTTGCACCACCACCACCGGCACTGGATTCAAAGTATATTTTTGTTTCCGAGTTTTCCCTCCCCGGAATAAATTAAGTTAGTAATGCGTGTTGCAGGTTCATTTCCGCGTTTGAGGATATTTACGAGGAAAGGATCTCATTGATGCTGTCGCAGGCCAAAGCCATTTGGCAACACTCGAAGCTCGAGTTGAATATCGAGAAGCGCATTGTGGCCGTGGAACAAATATCTCAAGTGGCCGACGACCGCTATTTAGGAATGGTAATGAATATCGTGAACACTGGGAAGTTGAATGTCTTCGTAATTGTCTTGCGCTTGCATTATAACTGCTGCGAGGTTCAATAAAACCAATGACCACTATTATATCCATAATTAATAAGTTTTGATATGTTCAAATCTATTAAGAGTTCTTATGTTTAAAAATATTTTCATTAATTGTATTTAATGTAACAAAAATATAGTTTAGAAATGTATTTGAGCGCAGCAGCTATCAGAAATAGTCGGGAATATTTGCAATACTTGGAAATTTATATGATGGTTTTGGTAGCAACTGTCTTTAAAAAGCAGGAAACGTGGAAAGTTTAAATTGGTTTTGGTTTGGGAATACAAAAATGCAGAGTGCAGGGAAAGCGGATCATGCCGTTGTACAGATGAGGGCAAAACAAGATAAACTTAGAGCGGAAAAGGATTCCTTGGAGATTCTTCTCGTGAACAACAACGACCGACTCGACGCACTTCGCGGCCAAGCTCATAAACATTATCCTTCCGGTTTGCCGCAGGTATAATGTTATTTTTTGCAATTTGCTTAGATTCAGCTTGGCTGAAAACGATTATAGATTATATAACTCTGGTTTTCAGAATCTTTCTGATACGATGGAACTTCAAGAGGTGAAACTACAGCTGAAATTAAGCGAAGCGCATAATAAACACCTACGGCTGCAAGTCAATGACTGTCAATCGCAAGGGAGTCGATATCAAGAGTTCAGTTTACAATATTGCGTTTTATTGCACTGTTCTAATACTAACATGGTGAGAGCTTTGCAATTCTAGCATAATTGTGGCCGGTTTGACGCTCACTAAAAACTACCAGTTATGTCTGAGAAGAAACAACGTTTCGCAAGAAGATCTTGCTGAAGAATTGAACGCGTTCCTGAAAAAGGTACAAAAACACTTCGGGATCTTGTCTATTATAATAGTAAATGCATGAAAGATGATTACATGATGGAGCTTATAAGATAAAGGGAATCGGAAACTGAACTCGAAATCTGTTTCTTTACAGTTGAAATGCTTCAAATCAGTTTCCTTTGCTGGTACGTATTATAAACTGATGTAATGCAATTAATATTAAGGGAAAGACTGATTTGGGAACTTGAATCGAAATGTTTAGATGCATCTCCGACTTCGGAAACGAAGAAGAGGCGAGTGTTAAGATCTCCCAAATCAGAAACGCGTCCTGCAGCGAGAAAACTGAAGATTGCCAGCGATGCGGATGAAAATGACCCTACTGTTGCCTTAAATACTACCATCACCATTACCAGTCCTCTTGCAGTTCACCGGATCTGCCAGAATGATGATGATGGCATGTCAGACGTGTTTGAATCGGAATCCACTTCAAAAGCAGCACCCAAATATGCAGTTTGTAAGTTGGAATTTATTAGTACCTACATTTGGAAATGTTAATTGGGGTTTGATTTTTCATTTTAGCCTTATTTAATAATGAAAACACTTATCCAGCAACAAAAGCCGGGTCGTCAAACTATAAGCCCAGTATGTGCATAATTATAATTAATAATGGAATCTGGTTCGCAAATTTATTTTATTTGTGTTTTCATTACTGGATTTCATTTTTTTTTCCAGACGAAAAACTTTCTACTTCCGAAACACCGAAAAATGGGAAACTGCCATTGACGACAAGTATTTTATATACATATTGATTTGAAATATTATGCTTAATGCATGGCTTAAAATACGAGGATTTTGGTTTGTCGTGCAGGTTCTCTGTCTAACATTAGGGATAAGTTCAAAAGAATCGAGAAGTCAAAAAGCACGAGTGAACTGCAAAAAATCGGATCTGTGTCGGGCAGCAAATTTGCCAAAGATAAGAATACTGTACCGAACAGTAAGTTGCGTATGTTATTTATATTATCAATAAATAGAAACAGTTTGAATGTAAATGTGCTTAACTTCATTTTTTGTATTCTAGAAAATGCAGCTATCAATAATCGCATGAAAACATGCGGCAGTTCAAAGAGGTAAATGTATTTCTTTGATATACAAATAGCTATACTAAATTTTTTAGTGAACTTGTCTGCTTCTATTATTTATGCTGAAATTTTAAATAGTGGTTTCTGCTGAATTTCTGCAATGACTGAAAGTAATCTGTAGAAAATCTAAAAATATTTGTACAAAATCTGAAATTCTGAAAAATATCTGCAAACTATTAATATATTCTTTGCAGAAAATCTGCAGTCGCAGTTGCAAATATGCTGCTACATTTTCTACAGATAAATATTGATTTCTGCAGATAATCTACAAAATTATAGGAATTTCTGTAGATTTTCTGAAAAAATCAATGTTTTTCTGTAGGAAATCTGCAGCATATTTTTTCTGGGGTATTGTTACAAAAAAAGTAAATTTGTTCTTATAATTTGTGTACAATAAAACGTAGTTTCTGCTGTTAAAATTCGTCATTATTAGTTAATGGTCCCATATCTGCCGTATTAACAAGGGAGGACTGTATCTCTAATAATCTTTCACCTTTTCCTGAATTATAAGATAGGAGAAATTCTGAATTGAATATTTTGCAGTAGGCCTATTTATTACTAAATTAAAAGGCTTACATGACAATTCTGCACGAACATGCATTTTAGCAGTCCAAATGAAGTATCTAACTCAGTCAGAAATGCACTAGTTTCTTCACAAATTAGTTTAGACAGCCATGGCAACTGCGATCTTTATAAATACTAGAACATTTTCAGTTTTTTCTTTTATCATTTCGATTATTAATGCCGGAGTGTTTTTTGTTGTTGTTGTTTTGTTCGCGGATATCTCACGCTATTGCTGCTCCATTTTTGATCAAGCTAATGGAAAATGTTGGTAGCGTTTCCATTTGCTTGATCAATACGTCTTCAGCAGCTATCCTTTTTGCATAGTTTATATTTGAATTTCACTTGACAGCTCATCCGACGTTCGGCAAAGAACGCATCCGTACTTCGGCGCAAAGCAACTCGTTCAACGCGTTGCTTCAAAACATCGACCGACAAATTCATCGGACAATGTCCCTGATGTCAAGTTTACGCCGTAATTGATTACCGATTTCTCTTCATTGATTTCCTTGACATTCTTCCAATACATTCTTTCTTTCTTGTCTTTTTTGTTACCTTTTTTTGCAGAAAAACAATGTCCCGTCTTCGGAACAGCAAGTCAGCGCTAAATCTTCAGTTTCCGGGTAACGCCAATTAGCTGGTGAGGCAAATATGAATGTATTATTTCCTGTAAATGTTGACTGTAATTTCCCATCGATCAGTACATTAATTTGCAATATACTTAAAGTGAGACGTGGATTTTTTCTAAGAGTTTCTTGCAGAAATCCAGTTTACCGATGCCGTTCGCCGACTGCAGAACTTCTTCCGCGTCCCTTTGCTTAGGCAATCTTACGTTTTATGAATATAATAGGTTTATTCAGGGTTGGAACCTTTTTTATTATATATATGATTAAATTATCGATTAGGATTACCTGTAAGTAACATTCGCTGTCATTTCAATGTAATCTTCAATTGTAAATTTCTCCGATTCTCTGTCCGCGTTTGCGATTTGCATCTGTTCACTGAAAAATTCTGGGGGAAAATGGTCGCAATGTACAAGATGAATATTTGTTAATAAATTGCTTGCTTGAAACATGTTTGGAAATAAATTTCAAAGTTGTAATTGGAGTTTGGGAATTAGAACATAATGACTCTACTTGCCGTAAATTGGTAGATAGGCTTGGATATATGGCAGAATTTCGGAGAACTTTATTACGCATGAAGCGGTGTCGTCATGCCCCAAAAGTCTGTTCCACATGCAAGCTTTCATTAGCAGTTTCAATTTTATACTGATTCAAATTAACTCACTTGACTAAAACTTGCAAAACACTTTCAGGAAAATCCGGGCACAAAAGCTGAAATAGCGCGTGCAGATCCTTCACGGACATCTTGTCTGTTTTCTCAAAAGAACCATATTTTTTAAAACCCATTCACTAATAGTTATTCGAATCACTAGATATTAACCCTTGGGAACCCCAAATATCTAATAGATACACATCACACCTAAAAAGTGGAGAATATTAATGACAACCAATAGGCACTTCTGGCTTCAGCTAATCCTGTTTCATAATTTTGTCTGACTTAACATTTGTTTACATGTGCTTAAAGAGGTACTGGCCCTGTCACAGCGTGCATTTATCTTGCTAGATACATTTAGGATTCCAAAGTAAGTTTTCCTGTTACTGCAAAATTGCTTGAAGTTGCATTATGATATTGCATAAAAACGTTATTTCCAATCATATTTCTCTGAATCATTATAATATGCAAGTCACAGAACAAACTTCACAACATATGTTTTTCAAATTATTTATTGATTGTGAAATTGCTGTTGAAACCTGACATCTAAATTTTTCTCAAATAAACACGACAATCACAATGTTGCCACAAAGATGAAACAATATGTTAATTGTCTGTAAGCTATGCTAAGCATATTAATTAAAAGCAGTCCTTCATCATCGGACTAAGCTGCGACACTTTCAGAGCTTTAAAAAACAAATTTCCGGCACACGTATCTCTCGTATGCACTTGTATTCCCCGTGCAACTTTTAGGTTTTGGCTTCCCAAGTGTTTTAATAAATCCATCGACAGAAACACTGATGTCTATTAAAATAATATAATGCAGTATAAAATGAATGTGATTTTTAAATTAGTTCTATTCCCCAATTTTACATGATTTAAAATTGTAAATAAATAGCATGGCAAAAATTAATCAGTTGGCGCAAGTATTTGATTATTGAATTATAATAAATATGCCTTCGAATTTTCCCCACTTTGTGAATTTACAACTCCGAAATTTGCTACACAGATTTGTGAATCGTGTGAAATACAAAATAAATGTCTCTGTTCATTTATAAGTTAATACTTAATCACAAATCCAAAAAATGCCAGTTATATTTAGTATTTCTTATCCAACTCCCTATTTTATATAGTATTCACTTAAACAGTTTGCTAATTAATTTCGTGTGCATTTCTGCAGATTGAATGTCCAACTCACCGTAATGATTGCCTACATTTTGCATGCTCTTCTTCAGCAAGTGCACGAAACAATTGCAATTGTAAGTAGTTGCAGTAACAAATGCAAACTGTCGGTGAAGTATGTGATTGCCAGACAGAACCAGCTGGAAACTGAATAATTAATCACATATATTATTGCAACTGTTTTCTACAAGGTTGATTTAGCAAAGGACATTGCATTTATATGTGTGTAGCCTATATGCAGTATTGATTTTTGCCAGTGGTATCATCATCGAGTTGCGTGGATGCAAATGTAAACACTGTACATTGGCCAATCACGTATAAAAGGAAAGAAGGAGGCTTACTAATCTTTAAAGTGCTTCTGAATGTTGATCTTGCTAGTCTTACGCTTAATTAAAAGTTGCACTACCGCATCACTTAAATATATCCTCAGTTCATTTTCTTGTGCGCCATTCATTTCGCTATAACATTAATGAATGCGAAATTCGCTTCAAATTGCTCGGCTCTCCCCCGCAAAAAAACCCTTGTAGTTTGCAGCTGCAGTATATATAAATATTTGCCGCGAATTAGGTGTTGCTATGGCAACCAATAAACCCAAATGCATGCAGCTTGGTCGTAATCCGATGTGACATTGTTATTATGACAATTAAACCTTGATTGCTTGCCAAATTACAAGTGCTATTTTATTTGACAGATTTCATTAGCATTTTGCCGCAACTTTATTGTAGCGAACAGAATTTCATTCAAGCTTTTCATTTGGAAATTTCATAAAACTACACCCTGTAATTGGGGTGATGATGATTGTTGTTGTTGCTGATAGTGCGAAGAGAGCTGTGAAGTTGTTTTTTTATTTTTCAGAATTCAAGACAGATAATCAATGTTTTATTATTCATGATGGGAAGTTGGGCATTTTTTAAATATGTGGTTGAATTTTTAATATGGTACACAAGAATGTTTTACTGTTGTACCGGGGACCAGAGCACCACTGGATTAGCGGAAATTAACTAATAATGACAAATTTTAACAGCAGAAACTACGTTTTATTGTACACATAGCATATAGGACATGTATGTTACACATTTGTGTTGAATGTAAACAAGATGAAACAGTACAAATTAAGAACAAATTTACTTGTTTTGTAACAATACCCCAGAAAAAATATGCTGCAGATTTTCTACAGAAAAGAATTGATTTCTGAAGAAAATCTACAGAAATTCCTATAGTATTTTGTAGATTATCTACAGAAATCAATATTTATCTGTAGAAAATGTAGCAGATTTTCAGATGCGACTGCAGATTTTCTGCAGAAAATATATTAGTAGTTTGCAGATATTTTTCAGAATTTCAGATTTTGTACAAATATTTGTAGATTGTCGACAGATTATTTTCAGTCATTGCAGAAATTCTGCAGAAACCGCTATTTAAGATTTCAAGTTTATTAATCGAGGGAGGACTGTATATAAAATACTAATCAGACATTGTGCACAATTATTCTGCATTAAATACTGTTGATATTATGAATTAATGAAATCTGTAACTGCGTGAAGCTAGTTGTATAATAACAGTTAAATTCCAATGCAGAGGTTGCATAGTATTTCATTTATTTGCACAAAATTCTTTATAAAAGAAACCATTATCTGTTTCAGTTCAACTTTGAATACATGGGAGCTAATTCAGTGATTGGCTGAGGGATACTTTAACTGGGCGGGGTTTGTATTTGTGCATCCAATAGTGATGCCTCTATTGTGTCTAGCCAATAGTATTTTGTAAAAAGTTGAACTGAAATTTGGGGAATTTGGATTAATTGCGTATTTCCCCGGTTGAACCTTCAATTATTTATTAAATTTCCACGCGTCTATGTATTGGAATATGACAATAGTGTGTCATTTTGGGATGAATTGCAATGCAGTGGTTTTTGTTTTGGAATTTGTACATTTTTTGTATAATACAGGATAGAAACAAATAACAAGAATACTGAATAACCCCCCCATATACGGTACAAAAAAGTATTGAGTGAGGTTGATCTTGGATATTGGAGAAGATTTTTTGATTCTATCTGGAGCAAAATTCCTGTCCATTATCAATCCACTTTCGTGAATAAAAAAATACTTTCTTTGAAATGGACTCGATTATCGCGTTCCCATATTGCAACGCGAGAGACGGGCGACAAGCCGCTTGGGCGATTCGATTTCATCTGGCGGGGAGGGAAGCCAGAACGAGAACAACACTCGCCTATAGCCTCATACCATACCTGAGGGCGGGTGTTTAGGTATTTTTCCTGACATGGCGGCTGCGCATCGAGGCTAGATATGCGAAAACTCGCCGTGCAGAAAATATTGCTCGTGTAGTATTTGGTGAACTGCGGAACAACACGAAAGGTGTGTGGGATATTGGTGAAGAGCGCGAGTTATGAGTCGGCGAAACACAGAATGAGCGGATCGACGTGGTTGTGGATGTTTGTAGCCGTCGTCAGCTTTAAAGGTAAAGTGCGAAATAATGGCTTTTCTTATTAAAGACATAGGCCTATTTATTATTACGCTGCATCCGATGATTGAGTTTCATTTGTCATAAACCTGTTAGGGAAATGCTAAGCTACCGTTAATAACTGAATATGAAGCGTCTGTGGTGTGTACTGTGAGTTCTTGTAGTTTTTATTATGACAGTTATATGTGTGAAAAACTGCAAACTTGTTTGCTGTTTAATAAAAGTGCCACAATCCGCTTTGCGCTTTCCCTAGACCAGACATAGCGGTCAAGCATTGAACCGGGATGTCTTAAGATTATGGTCAAGAAAAGTGAAAGATTGCAGCCTCAAGAAACGGCATTGTTCTTTTCAAGTCGTTAATTTTTTTGCTAGGGTTTTTACTTTCAAATTCCAGCGTAAAAAAAGTGCAATTTTTTAAACCAAAAACTTGTTGATCGAAGCGCCATCTTGTGGACATCGATGGAAGCAATTGAATGGAATCTTTACCCATTTCTTGCTTTTTATTGACATAATAATGAACTAATATTTCCCAGAAGAAATTGTAAAAGATTGTGATTCTGCTTTCATACCCAGTGACCCTAATTTTACAATCTATGGAGGCTAAAAAATACACAAAGTTAAGTTATAAATTCAGGTGCGGTCGAGTTATGTAAATCTAAATTTTTCCGAAGCAAGTTAGTTGTATTTCATTGAATGTATGCTGTATATTGAGTCTACCCAGCTTCCTGATTAACCAGTAGCTGGTTTTTAGTAAGTAACCAAGGACGCAGTATATCTTTAAAAGCTATTTGATTACATTGTGTACGTGATAGGGCACTGGTTCAAAAAAACATACAAAGATAAAAATATAATGGCAATTTACATATCAGTGTAATGTGTTTTCGCACACCATAAAAGAAGCTGTTAAAACTCTGTGAGATCATCAAGAAATTGTTTCATATTTGCTGATTTCACTACGTATAAAGAAAACTAACAAGAATTATTTGTTTGCAGGAAATTCTACGTAGTTTAATAAAAATGAAATTTAGGATTTGTGGAAACTGCTATGTCGACTAATAGTCTGCATTATTGTGCAGGGAAATTTGCTTATTATGTTGTAAGTATGATATTAATTAGTGTTAACCAATGTTTATTGGCAAATTTTTATCTTTGTTTCATAATTTTCTATATTTTTCTCATGTTTTGAAACGTGCTTAATAATTTTCCTATAATATTTTCCGTAAATGTGGTCATTATAAAGCTTTAAAAAATGTGTAAAAGTCCACATGAAAGTGCTAAAAAGTTGTTTACTATGTGTATAGTATTGACTGCATTTTTATAAATATTATCCACAATTTCGCAGAAGCTACTCGTGTTTTTTTTGTTGGTAAGATGGCAAGATTTAGCTGGAGATTTTTTGCCAGGTAGCTTGAATAAGAATTGGGGAAATAAATATTTGGTATATGTATATATACTGTATGGATGATATCACATAAATGCAGCCAGCTATAACTTCGATATACGGTATGGATCAAAGGATTTATGAAAATAGCTCCAATAGGTGATAGGATCGTGAATCGATTTCATGTAAATGCGGAGCATTTCGTCAAATGCGCCCTATTATTTTTTTGCGGCTCTCGCAAAATGTGATTCTTGAACTGAGGGAGACGTCAGAAAAATGCGATTTATGTCCATTGAATACGGAATCTGTAGCCGAGTGAAGTATGTTTAATGCATGAGTTGGGCCAAGAAGCCAATAAACAGACTGTTTCCAAAAGTTTCTTCATCATATTCAGTTTTCGAAATTCTGAAGGATATTAATTATGAATAATAACATCTTTAATTCGAAGAAGAATTGTAGTGAAGTGTTAAAAAAGCACAATTGGATTCACATTACTATGTAGTGTTCAGTCTGACAAAAGCAATAATGCAATTTATGTATGTAAAATCCAGGAGAAAATGTGAAACTAATTATAACGTTTGATCTCGTGATCTTTCAAATGAAAAAGCATTGTTTTTAATTTTTGTAAAGTTAGGAAAAATGGAATTGAAAACGTGATTTATTTGCAAGAATCTGATAAAAGTACTACTTTTTGTCAAGTTCTATTCATTACAATGTTATTAAGAGATAATTTCTGCAAAAATCCATATGCAAGTGATAAAAAAGTCTTCCAGAAAAACTGTTGTATTATTTGAACTAAAAATGTTATAAACAGTGAATGGGAGTTCACTGCAGAGATATCAAGGTTTTCAATGCCCTTTACCGGATATTATTTGCACTACAACTCACCGTGGAATTAAATCAGTCCGGGAACTTATTTAGAAAAGCCGTTGTATGCAGGAAATGTGCATTATTTTGTACAGTTATTTTTGCCAAATTGTGAAAACGATACAACTAACAAAATAGTCGTGTAGGGAAAAAATTAGGCAGGAAATTGTGTAGAATTTTGTAGTTATTAAATCATTTGGTGCCTGTAATTATTATTACCGTAAATTGTATATAGTGTTGGTAGACTGTACAAGCGGTATGTGAATTACAAAAATACAGTTCTGATTTTACACAACAATACGTATTTGAAAAACGGCGATGTAGAGTGAAGCCGCGAATGTCGAAGCGCGGATTTAGTTCATGGCGAATGACGACTGTGTAGATAGTATATACTGGAAGTACGGCTGATTAAATGTGCACTGCAGCGTTATTTCGCATTTTTGCTTCATCAGGTTTGGTGCATTCATGGCCTGAGTGTACATGCCCCCGGAATGAATTCGGTTGCGCGCCAACTTCGCGAGGAGAATGCACTTGTATTCCCGCAAATTGGCACTGCGACGGAGACAACGATTGCGGTGACCGAAGCGACGAAACTGCATGCGGTACGTATACGTATATTATTATCCCGGAAAGAACGAATTGGTTATGTATTGTTTTTTTTTTTTTCAAACAGAGATTCCCCCGACATGTTCTGCCAATCAATTTTTGTGCTCCAACGGACGCTGCATCCAAGACTCGTGGCACTGCGACGGTGACGACGACTGCGCCGATCACTCGGACGAGTTCCAATGCAGTACGTATATTATATTATAATAGGCGTTTGCACTTGGACAGCATGAGATGATAACGTGTTTCGTTTCAGAACCGCGGATCTGTACAGCGGATCAATTCCGATGCGACAACGGACATTGCGTGCGCACGAGGTGGCGGTGTGACGGAGACGACGACTGCGGCGACGGCAGCGATGAGATTTGCCGTCAGGATTTTTCTTATTTCCTTTATATCTTACAATATCTTACAATGTCTTGGTTTTTTTTTTTTGGTCGGGTTTCAGCAAAAAGAACTTGCTCGGATGTGGAGTTCACTTGTTCCGACGGCTCGTGCATTTCTGCGGTGTGGCATTGCGACGATGACATCGACTGCCCCGATGGATCGGACGAGCGCAACTGCCGTAAGCAGCGGTTGTCGATACGTGATCGGTGAAGCTGACCGGCCACTTAAACTGTGTTGTGTTTGTCCGTTTGAAGCTGTTTCCAGCGAAGTGGTGAGTTGCAAACCGGGCGAGTTCCTTTGCGGCGAATCGCGGTGCATCTCGGCGGCCCTGCGATGCGACGGCGTCAATAATTGCGGCGATTGGTCCGACGAGGAAGGATGCGGTACGCGTATATTATATGATGATCGTGCTAACTAATCATTAATATGACCATTTAATTGACCATTTTCAGAAGACCGTCCTAATTGTTACCACGGAGAGTTCCGATGCGAGACCGGCTTGTGCATCCACCACGCTTGGAGATGCGACGGAGATTACGACTGCCAGGATTTTTCCGACGAGAAAGATTGCCGTAAGAGCGTGATGAACCGTTAACAGTAAAGTTCGCGTCGATTTGCAAGTGAAACTCTACGGGCTTTCGTTCCTCCCGTAGCCGCGGTGCAATGTACGTCGGAACAATTCCGGTGCGACTTGGGACCGTGCATCCGCAAAGATTGGCGATGCGACGGAGATGACGATTGCTCGGACAACAGCGATGAAAAGAACTGCAGTACGTTCATTGCGTGTTTTCTCCCCGAGTCTTTTTAATGACAGCTTCGTTATTGTAATGGAAAGAATGACATAGCAATTGCATTTTTGAAAGATACGATACGCGATTGCGGTAACGGTGACTTCCGATGCCGAGACGGAACCTGCGTTGCGGCCGCGAAGGCGTGCGACGGCCACTTCGACTGCCCGGATCACAGCGACGAAGCGCTGAAACCGCCACACTCGGAATGCGGTGTGTTATGTTTATACATACGTAAAGTTTGGTGTTCAATATCTTGGTAATCTGTGCAGAAATCAGCGCTGATTGCCAACACCGAGTCAAGAACGCGACGTGTCAGGACATGTGCATCAGACACGTCGACGGAGATTGGCGTTGTATGTGTCGCCAAGGGTTTAAATTGAATTCGGATGGCCGTTCTTGTTCGGGTACGCATTTTCGACGTGCACATTACCGATCTGAAAACGTAATTTGGTGGTGTATTTCTTAACGTGTTAGATATCGACGAGTGCGCTCAAAGAAATCAATGCAGCCAAGAATGCATTAACACCGAAGGCAGTTTCGTCTGCTCGTGCGGCGCATCTTATCGGCTGAAATCTGACGGGCGAGGCTGCAAGGCATTGGGTAACGAAGCGCGTGGGATTTGTAAATTGACTGCAAATTAATTCGGTTAATTATATATATATAACGAAGGCCCGGAAGCGTATCTTCTGTTTGCGAATCGCGTGGACATCCGCAGGGCTGCGTTAGATAAGTCGGAGTACACGCTCGTTCTGGGAGCTCTCGAAAATGCAATCGCGTTGGACTTCCATTACAAGAAACAGCTGCTCTTCTGGTCCGATATCACGCTTCAAACCATCAACAGATCGTATTTGAACGGCTCTGCGCCGCAAGTCGTAATCAAATTCGGACTCGTGTCTCCCGGTAAATGGCCTTTTTACACAAATACGATTAATTGCGCGTGTCATGTGGTGTTTCTATCGATTTCAGGGGGTCTGGCCGTCGACTGGATCGGCGATAAATTGTTCTGGGCCGATTCGGGCACTTCTCGCATCGAGGTTGCGCGTTTGGATGGGTCGAGTCGGAGGTGCCTTATCAAGAAGCACGTGGAAAAACCAAGAGCTCTTGTGCTGCATCCTTCTATGGGGTTTGTATCTAATCAAATGAAGACTGGGGAAAGTTGCCGTTTAATTGTAGTGTTACATATTTGTAACAATTTGTAATTGTTCAGAACCATTTATTGGACGGATTGGGGATCGCAACCGCGCATCGAGAAAGCATTTATGGACGGTAGCGGGCGCAGAGTAATCGCCGATACCTCCCTCTTCTGGCCCAATGGTCTCACGTTGGACTATTCCGCTCGCAAACTTTACTGGGTTGATGCAAAACACCATGTGCTGGAATGTTCCGATCTCGATGGTTCTCACAGACGAACGGTCATCTCGCAAGGTGCGCCTTGGTCATTCGCAACCAGTGGGGAGTCGTTCTAAAATGCTGATTTGTTTTGCAGGACTTCCGCATCCGTTTGCACTGACCGTCTTCGAAGACTACCTGTACTGGACCGATTGGCACGCGAAAGATATCTTCCGCGCAGACAAATTCGGCGCAGGAAACGTGGCGTCTCTCTACACCAGGTTGCATTTTCCCATGGATGTCCATGTAGTGCATCCGCTAAGGCAGCCCGAAGGCATGTGCCTAAAATGAAATTCGTCTTCGTGTTTAGGTGCACGCGAAATGAATCTAATTTGCTACGTGTTTAACTTTTAGGAGAAGACGTGTGCGCTGAGAATAACGGCGGTTGCAGTCACCTGTGTCTCGCGAGTCATTCCTCTTTCTCCTGCATGTGTCCGACCGGTTTCAAACTCCTGCCGGATTCTCGGACCTGCAATCCAAGTAAGTTCAGTCGATTTTCATGTCTAAATGTTATTATTGAACAAATACGCATACTTGTTGTTACAGTGCACAAATGAAGTTCATAAATAAATTTACTAACAGATAAAGTTCACAAATGTTTGAACGTTTCCTATTCATCCCTCCGTAATCCGGATGAATCGTGCCTATCCATTAGAGTTTATTAACAAATGTGATAAACTATACAGGGTTGTTAATTATTTCATTGTGTACTGTCCCTTCAATTGTGTTTTGTACGCATCGTAATTTGTATACGTATCACGATAAACAGAACTGGACGCGTTCCTGCTGTTCACACGGCGTTCCGACATCCGTCTCATATCGGTCGACGTGGCCGATTCGGTAGATACCGTGGTGCCCTTGCAAGACATCACGTCCGCGGTCGCTCTGGATTGGGACAGTGACACGGACAGTATTTATTGGTCGGACGTGACAAAGGACACGATAAGTTGCTCCCGTTGGGACGGATCCGATCAAAAGGTTTCGCCGAGCTAGCGCTAACCCTATTCGATAGATTATGTAATTACGTGACGGTGGATTTGGCAGGTGATTGTGGGAACGAATCTGGAAAGTCCCGCGGGATTGGCTGTCGATTGGGTTACCGGAAAGATATACTGGACGGACGCAGGCACGGACCTAATCGAGGTGGCGAACCTGGACGGCTCGATGAGGACGATACTAGTGTGGGACGATCTTGATCGCCCGAGAGATATTATAGTTGACCCGATCGGAGGGTATTTTTGTTTCTTTTACGCGCTGTATTGTTGCTGCTGCGTGGTTTCCGTTTCATGCTGGAGTTCTTTTTTTAGATATATGTACTGGACGGATTGGGGCCTTTCCCCGAAGATCGAGAGGGCCGGAATGGACGGGTCGCAACGGGCCATCATTGTCGGTCAAAACTTGACTTGGCCCAACGGTCTCGCCATTGATTATGAGAACGAGAGGCTTTACTGGACAGATGCAGGTGTGAAAAGCATCGAATTCAGCAATCTCGATGGCCATAATAGACAGGTGACTATGGAAATGCCAAGTAACACAAGATGAAGAAATGTAATTTGCAATGTGAATAAATTTGAAACAGATTTTAATGTCGACGGAGTTGCCGCATCCGTTCGGACTGGCGCTGCACGACGATAAGGTTTACTGGACGGATTGGGACACAATGAGTATCCAGAGCGCGGATAAAGTACGCGGCGATCAGCGCAGCGTTATACAAAGCGGTCTCGAGAATCTGATGGACGTGCACGTATTCCACCGCGGCCGACAGCCAGTTCCAAGTCTATGCAAGGCCCACAATGGAGGCTGCAGCCACCTGTGCCTTCTCGCGCCCTTACCGAAAAGCCACACCTGCGTGTGTCCGATCGGCTTGAAACTGTCTTCGGACGGCCGCAACTGCGCCACGGTCATGCACGATTTCCTGATCTTCGCGCGCCGTACCGACGTCAGACAGGTTTCTTTCGACGTGCCGTATTTCGTGGACGTGGTTCTGCCGCTGGACAATCTGAAGAACACGATAGCCGTGGACGTAGATCGGGCTAGCCGTAGGATCTACTGGTCGGACACGGTTCACGATCAGATCAAGAGTTCGACGTTTGGCGGCGAACAGACGCGCGACGTTGTCGGCAGCGGACTCGATACCGTGGACGGACTCGCGGTGGATTCGGTCGGACGCAAACTTTACTGGACCGACACGGGCAATAACCGGATTGAGGTGTGCGAGTTGGATGGCGGAAACAGGAAGGCCCTCATCTGGCAGGATCTGGACTCGCCGAGGGCCCTTGCCTTGCATTACGACACTGGGTATATGTATTGGACAGACTGGGGCAACAAGCCGCACATAGAGCGTGCCGAAATGGACGGTCTCGGTAGGCTTATCGTCGTCAAAGATAATTTAGGTTGGCCAAACGGTTTAACGATCGACACGCAACTTGGCAGACTCGTGTGGGCAGATGCAAAGATGCACGTGAGTAATTGAAACTTGCGTTCGACTTTTATCTGACTTGACGATTGTTTCCGTATCGATTTGCCGAACAGGTAATAGAGTCTTGCGACATGGATGGCGGAAGACGCAAGGTCTTAGTTCACGATGCCCCGCACCCTTACGGGGTGGCGTTGCGAGGCGAGCATCTCTATTGGACCGATTGGGAGACGCAGAGCATTCACGTGGCCAACAAGGATGGCAGCAAGAAGCGAGTGGCGCGCGACAAGTTGTCGGGACTGATGGACATCCGGTCGGTGCAGATGATGGCCGGAACCGGAACCGGGGCCGCCAACAGATGCGGCCACGATAACGGCGGATGCAGTCACCTTTGCCTTCGCACCAGGAAAGGTTTTGCGTGCCACTGCCCGACCGGCGTGCTTCTTAAAAACGACTCGAAGACGTGCAACGATGGTACGATGGTTTCGTTTTCCGTTTTCGACAGCTAAGATTGACAGCTTCGATTTCAGATCCGCAAACTTTCCTGCTGTTCGCCAGCAGAGGCAACATCAATAGGATCTCGCTGGACACCGGCGGCAACACCAACGTGGTCCTTCCCGTTCCCGAAGTACACAACGCTATCGCGATCGATTTCCACATGGCGGAAAGGAAAATCTACTACACCGACGTGTACTTGGATGTTATAAGGTGACTGTTAAAATTATACGATGAGAAGGGTTCTATCGCGTGATTGCAATTTGTGAACGTATTTCACACAGACGTGTGGACATGAACGGCAGCAACTTGGAGACGATCGTATCTCGCGACTTGACAACGGCGGACGGCCTCGCGGTCGACTGGGTAGCCAACAACCTTTACTGGACGGACACGGGACGCGACGTCATCGAAGTGTCGCGCTTGGACGGGACGTCGAGAACCGTCGTAGTCGGCGCCGAGCTGGACGAACCACGTGCCCTTGCCCTTTTTCCCGCCAAGGGCTTGCTTTTCTGGTCCGACTGGGGAAGTTCCCCGAAGATCGAGCGTGCATTTCTGGACGGCAGCGGCCGACGGACTCTGATCAGCTCGGGTCTCGGTTGGCCGAACGGACTGACCATCGACTACGACGGCCGCCGCATCTTCTGGGCCGACGCGCAGCTGGATCAGATCGAAAGCGCCGACCTGAACGGCAAAGGGCGCGTCTTTGTTCTGGCAACGGTCGTCCATCCGTTCGGCCTGACGCAGTACGGGCAGTTCCTGTATTGGACCGATTGGCAGACGAGATCCATCGAAAGGGCCGATAAGGTTACCGGACGCCACAGAGCGACGATACAGGCAAACATCGAAGGGCTTATGGAGATCCGGATGGTGTCCGCGCAACGCCAACAAGGTCCTTTAGTTTTATATTTGAAATTTTAGATAAATTGATTAAATTCTTTGCTAGCTTGATTAAATGTTATATTTGTGTTGTTAGGTATCAACAGCTGTGCCGAGATGAACGGCGGATGCAGTCATCTCTGTCTGTACAGACCTTCGGGTCACGTGTGCGCGTGTCCCATTTGGCCCGACAACAGGCAATGTTCGACCAGTAAGTTAGGGCCTATTTTTTCCCCAATAGCAATCCACAAATAATGGCTGCATTTTTCCCCATCTTACAGTTCCGCAAGTGAAACGACGCGATAAATTACACGAGCCGCATCACGGCGACACTGAAAGTAAACCCCGTTTAAAAGAAAGCGTAACCAAGCCGTACGTAAATATTCCCTGTGAATATTATTTAAATTATTTTGCAAAACCAGGTTTTTTTTTCAATTAATTGGTTATGTGTACAGGTGTTTGGAGTTGTCTGAAGAATGTGTTACGATCGAGTACGACGTCGATGCAGATCGTGTCGGATTGACAAGCGTACCTGTAGTGGTCATCGTTATAATCGCAGTTGTCACCGTGTCAATCATTTTCTTTTACTGCTACTGGTTTGTTTTGAGTTCTTATCATTTTCACGCTCCGCTATCTGGATTTAAGTTCGATCGGTGACTGACAATACGTATGTCGTTTTGATATTAAGGAAGCGGAAGCAGTCGCAGGTTACGTCCGAAATATCGCTGACCATTACCAACCCAACATATCAAAACTCTTGCGTGTTTGTAAGCCGCGAGAGGAAACTTCCTTGGAGGAGAATCTTTTGCCAAAGGACAAAGGTCAGTGCATCTGAATGTTGCCTATTGCCTTAAATAACATTTTCCAGTGAAACGATCTAATTTGTTTGAATTAGGTGCAAGTGCGTGGATTTTCCGCGTGCAAAAATCTGAACAATTCCGGCACGGTTGCCTTGATGGATAGTCGCAAGAGCAACTTGGTAGACATGAACAATCGGTGGCAGTCGTCACCGAATTATTTGCCAAATCGCGTTCCGCACAACCAAATCAAACTGGCCAAAAATAACCTTTGCACGTGTACCGCCACTGCAATGCCCAAACAGTGCAATTCCAACTCAAACGGCAACTCCTCGGCAACAACGGCAGCGGTTCAAGTTTGAAAACTTGGTCGCCAAGTTGCCGAGTTGTTTGTCCATCCGAATAGCCGTATGCTTTAATAACATTTGCATTTACAGTCATTTATAAAACAGGACAAACTTTGGATCTGCGAGCGCGAGAAGCGGAAAGTTGCGCACGGTTGTTTGAAAATCAACAGGGATTCTAAGTATCAGTCGCAGCGTTGAGATTGAATTTGCAGAGTTGTCGACATTTATTTGACAATGTGACTGCAACCGTGACCGATAACAATTCTCCGTGAGGATTATTTGGCATTATACTTGACGGGTTTGAAGAATACATAAATGAAAGTAACGTGCGTTGTCAAATGTTTGTTTTAGACAAACCGACAATGTACATTATCGTAAGTATGAACACGAGAGCGCGATTAAGTATACTAGATTCGCTCTCGCATATATACATGTACCGCGTACAACCCTAGTTAAAACCTATAAGGGTTATCATGTTATTATCATTTGAGTTTGTTTGATTGCGATCGAACAGAAGTAATCATTTTGTTTGTAATCATCACAGTATAGATACCATTTGAAGTGCTAAGAGTTTTGTAATCTTCACTTGTGTTAATAAATGCACAATTTTTATAGCACCCATTGTAATGTATATGTTGTTTTTCATGCAGGGAATATACTCTGACAGTTTGTCCCTGTAATTCTGCAACACCCTGTATAGCGAGCTAGACCTGGAAATGAGCGCCATCTGTTGGGTAGCCAGCGCAACGTTACGTGCGTCGCAGAAAATATAAAAACTGACTTGTCTATTTGGAAGCGAGCGATCGACAGGCAGCTCTGTTGCAAACGTGCTGCACATTAAACTATATTCGGGGATAATGTGCATATTTTGACTCGAGTAAAGAGCTTTTTTAGCAAAAGAAGCGAGTTTTATTTTGCGAAGGTAAGTGCGTTTTGAGCTACTAATTTTTAGGCGGGAAATGAGACGCATATTGTTCGTACTATACAATGCAAATTGAAATGAAGCGCCGTAAACGCGCTTCGATTGTGAAATTCGATACGCGATAAAATACTGGCTATTCATTGGTTTTGTCGTTTTACCCGCACAGTGGTGTGGTTTTCTAAAGCGTATTTTTCACGATTTCACAATGAAACTGCTTATTTAAAAAGCGAATCTCGTTTCCTAGCAGCCTATTCATAGGTTTTGTCCTTGACGTTTGAATTACTTATTCAATTCCCCTTTTTTTTTCTATCCATCTTTTTTTCCTGTCAGTTATTTTTACAGTTCACCAAGTTGTATAGCCTTGACGTGTAGTGTAGGTGGGTTTCCCGACTTATTTTGGATGCGAATGCTGGCGTAAAGATGAATTAAACTTCGCAAAAATAAAATTGAAATTTTTTCCCACAAAATATTAATTAAATTTGCAATGTGTGCTTCAATATTCCTCAATACTATAAAACCAATATTCTTAGATGCTTAATTTCCCCCATTTCCTTGGAATAAACTGTAAAATCAAGAGTAGACTATATTTATTACATGTAATAACATTGAAATTAAATGACACCATAATGATATGATGGGGGAGAAAAAAATACTAAAAAAGCTATTGAAAATTGGGTGTATCCTTTTTGTTTGCTTTGGGTGTGACCTTCACCGTGCAACGAGGCCATTACCATAATTGGTGAAGCCCACTATAATGTTGCATTCTGTATAATTTGATTTTGAAAAAAAAATATACAAGTTTGCCAGAAGGAAAACCTCAATTTGAAAGTGTTATTACGGTCACAGCAAATGGGAAAGTGGAAGAAAGTTAAGTGGTATAACGAAAAAATGAGGGTAAATAAAATAATGAAAGTGTAATCACAGTTTAATCACAGTGTTTAATGCTCATTAGTTGCTGGAAATTACACGGGGGAAAATAATAAGCATTAAAGTTGTCAAATTAATTAAGAAAACAGGATAAATTGCATTTTGCTCGCTTTATTTGTTACAGATTTAACAATAAAATTGCAATCAAACTGTGGCCTAATTAAATGGGTTAATTATGCAGTGTCCACCGGTGGACATATGGCCCATCAATGCAGCAGTAGTATTAGTATTTGTCTACGGTTAATTTACACCTGCATGGTGGTTACAACTGGGATTTTGTGAAATTTCAATTGTATTCTTTCAATATTGAATGAAATACAGTTCTATTTTTGGATTTTGCGTGTTTAGTTCCAAAAATGTCCAGTAGATGGCTAAACCTATACATCGTGTTCATATATGAATAAAAATACAAGAGCTAAATGTTAACTTGGGTTGTGTTTCTTTGAAAAGATCTTGATTTTGTAAATATGCCAAGTTTTTTTTTCAAAATGGCGGCCAAAAGAAGTAACCTTGAGTTATATACATATGCTTATATTTGATAAATCCAATCTGTGGTTTTGTAAAACACAATCTGTGATGTATAACATGTGGATTTGTTATCTATACATCCATGATAACGCAATTCAATATGTTATAGAGGAATATTGATAGTGAAATTAGAATATTTATTCAATTTTGGGCTGTAAATTGTAAAAAAATGAGGTCTAACTTTGTAAACTTGGTGATGTCAGTGCTAGAAATAGAAAGGCAACTTTCCCAAATTTGGACTAATGTAGTGACGTAATCTGCGTGTTTATATATTTGGGTATGGAATGGATGAACAAGGCAGTTGTGTTTACAAATTGTTTTGCAGGCAATTTTGAAAAGAAATGGCGGTTGCCTACAAGAAATCGAAAGAAGAAGGATGCTGCAGCATCAACTTTGTCAAATATGTCCTCTTCATCTTCAATTTTGTCTTCCTGGTAAGAAGGATATCTTAAGAGTCACGTGTTCCGTAATTAAAAACATCTGGATGGATTATGTGTGGATATGTATTCGCCATATTTGAAGCCGAACTTCTTGGAAAAACATGGACTCTGGCCTCGTTATACAATAGGCTTATTATTGAAAGCTAATCATGTCAACCTATTGGTTCTTGATTGACAGCCAATTTCTTTTGGTTTGCTCGTGGAAATTACGAAAATTACTACTCAGTTTGTGTTGTGGTTATTTGTAATAAGGTAATTGAAGTAATTAATTGTATAAATACGTATAGTTAGATTGTTTGACGTACATTGAAGATCAACATTTAAAAAATAGGGTTATTTTTGAATTTTTGTTGAATTGTGCTTTAAATTTCACGAAAAAAATAGCACATTTAGAAAATGTACATGTTATTTAGGTCCTACATTGAAACTTTCAAATTCTATAGCATTTTGTTGATAATAATATATATTAATAATTCAAATTTCTGTTCGAGTTGCTATACAATATTTCTGCATATAGTATTGCTATAATGTGCTATAGCATATGTGTATAATATTGAAATGAATATTGTAGGCAGATGATGTGATCTATATAGATAAAAATGCAATTTTAAGTCGATATTTAGATGGAGAAATATTTAGACATACTTTGGACTATCTGCTGGTGACAGAGGAAGGAATTTGAGCCTGGATCCTATCAACTACTCAACATGCTCCAAATACTTCGATCTATTTATATTTTAATACTGGCATCAATATTGTACAGGAAGTATTTGAAGTCATGGGCGTGTACTTGTATACATATTTCAAAGAGGAAATGCTGTATTTGCTCAAGTTGGTGCAAAAATACAGTATGCAGTGTTGTTGAGAACTTGAGATTTGGGGAAGATAAATGTTGTGGCCAGCCATCTGGTTGTATGCTGCACCTATATAGTAGGTAATTACGGCATACATGTGTCTCCATGGGGGGGTCCATCCGGTCACAGCCTCGCCCTCGAAAGGCACCTTCATTCCCCTCCCTATTCTGTGTTTTTTTTCTCTCACTATAATCGGACCAACATAGCTTGGACGTGAGGCGGAGCCTATTGCTGATGCATTAGTCTCTCCATCGCTCGCTGCTCCTCTTTGCTCGATCGCCGTCTTTGTCGTGGGCGTTTCAGAATTTTAGACGGGAGTAGCTAAGCGATAAGCGCAACAAATAGGAATAGTGGGCGTGTCGTCCAAGCTATGTTTGTCCGAGTATAGAGGTGGATTTTGTAATGTTTGCATACAGAATAATTTTGAGGGTATCATTACTGCCGAAAGAGATCGAATGTTTTTGAAAGTTGTAGTTGTAACAAAGTGGGCGGTTGCAATCGAAACGCTTTGCTAGGATTGGTCAGCGTACTTCGTATCGTTCGCTCTCTTCAAGAAGGATCCGGAAATTCATAACACTATTATTTCCGGTTCCTTAGCACTGCAGCCAATCAGATAAGGGGGGCGGTGATGTGTCTACTCCCTTAAATTATTGCAAATCGAGGAAATCAGAATTTAGCTGTATAATGGTGACATTAAAAATTTGACTTGGATAGTCGCTTTATTTATCAATATATGGAAAGAAGGACCTTAAAAAGGTTAATAATTAAAATCTAAATATTAGCTTGGATGTTTTTTAATTGGGGGAAAATTTTGGAAAAGAATATATTGAAATATGTCATTGATTAAATTGGTTGAATTTTGTTTTTCAAGTTATCCGGCTTGGCAGTTTTGGCAGTTGGAATATGGACGATTGTAGACAAACACGAATATGTGAACCTTCTGACCACAAATACCTACATGTCAATAGCGTATTTACTGATCGCGGCCGGAATCACAGTCATAATTGTCAGCATCATCGGTTGCGTTGGAGTTTGGCGAGAAGATAGATGCGCCCTCTTAATAGTTGGTTCAGTTTGTACATCAGTCCTCGTGATAAATGATTGGAAAATTGTTTCCTAAAAAAATATTTGTATTTTTACAGTACACGTTCTTGCTGATGGTGATCTTCCTGGTCGAAGCCTGCGCGGGTGTGATGGCGTACGTGTACGAAGATCAGGTACGGATGAAAGCCAAAATTGTAACCGACATTTCGCGAGGATCGTTTGGTAGACGATTGCTAAACGGGCTGGGATTTGGGACTTTCAGGTTTGGACAGAGCTGCACAATAGTCTGAGGAACACATTTGTGCAGAATTATATGTTCAACAAGGAAAAGACGAACGAGATCGACAAGATGCAGAAGGAGGTATAATTTGGAAGTTTGTACGTGTTAGGTTTTAGATGCGAATGCGAATGTAATGTTGGAAATTGCAGTTGAAGTGTTGCGGTGCTTTGTCGTACCAAGACTGGAAATCCAGTAGATGGTTAAAAGAAATACACACAAATAACACGGTGCCTGATAGTTGTTGCAAAACCATCAGTTCGGGATGTGGATATCGCAATCATCCTTCCAACATTTACTACGATGTAAGTATTTACTGTTTATGAAAAGATGAGGGTTAAACACGGTTATTAATAATTCCGTACATTTTGTACGTTTATCTTGGTTTATCGGAATAAACTCGACAATCGCGGTTGCAATTATTACACTGGGATGAAACAAAATAAAATGACATTCTCAAATGTGGAACAGGTTAACTAACACCTTTTAAATGCACAATTTGGATAATACGAATGAAATCATTGTTTCTCGTAAATTTTTGGATTGGCGTAAAATTTACAGGTTTACGTCTGTATTCGTTCTGAAATTTATCACAAATTTAATCGCAATTTACTTTATGTTCATTCAATTCCAATTCAGTTATTAATTAGCTTCGTTTTATAAATCACTATTAAACCCTCAATTTTTCTCTATTCTGGAAAAGATCGCTTTCGATGCATTCAAATTTTCTTATGAATAAATAGGGATGTGCGAAAAGATTCGAGAACACAATACAGGATCACCTGATCATTGTCGGCGCAGTCGGACTGGGTGTTTGCATTGTCCAGGTTATAAGCCTTATAAGCGAATAAAACAATTGACACTATTGTGTTGGAATAGACGTAAAAGTAGGTGAATATTTTGCAGATTTTCGGAATGGTGCTGTCGTGCTGCCTGTACATGAAGTTGAAAGACTGGGAAGAAAATTACTAACTGCACCCGAGCAGCTGATAAAACTGTTATAATTCAATATTCACACGCATATTTTCGCTCTCTATTTTTTGCCATTTTCTTTTCATGATCACATTTGTTATTGTTTTATGTTTTATTTAATTCAATGTGTTATTATTATTGGTTGGTTTTAAAATATTAATTGTACAAAAAAATATGGATTTCAGGAAAGACTGGAATAATTTAATTGGGCCTTAAGTGTAGATATAGTAAGAAATAAGGCGTGAAAACATGACAACGAAGAGCTTTTCAAGTACAATAGGCCAGTGCAGCTGTCGTTTTGACGTTTGCGTTCCGTAAGTCTTTCAGAAGCAGACTACAATATATACCGATGATGTGTACTTGCGCCTTCTTTACCCAGTGTTTCTTTTAGCAACAGAAAAGTCAGTTTATTTTGTAATGCAATTTTTCGTGCGTAACAAGTAAGACGTGCCAAACGGAGTAACGTAACTATTGCCGAGAAATGTCGGACGACTACGACTGTACGTGCCTCAAAACATAACGATTGTGGCCGAATTTATTATTCTTATTCGTGTACAAGTAAATGTACTTACATTACACATGTAGAAATAAATCTTGTTAACCTGCGATACTATTGGGTTAAATTTTGCAGCCGCTTTTCGAGACGGTTCACGCGTAAAGATTTGCATAAGAGAAGCCAGCCGAGGACCGCGGCCAGACACCGGCAAAGGCAGATGTTCCTCCACGTCCAAACCGACGAGATGAGCATCTATATGTGAATCGGTTTGTAGTATAGCCCTATATTTCACGTGTTATTCGCTTTGTAGGGAATGCGGCTTACGGGATCGCTTTGGAACCGGCTGATGTTGAAGTCGCGAAGCGAAAGGGCATCTTCGGTGTCGACCACCGAATGGTGTAAGACCAAAGTTACGATGAAACAGAGAAGTGCGAGAAAACTTGTGCCGTAAGTTGCCAGTTCTCTCGTTAGGTAAGTATTCATTTCTCCAACATCGCACCTTTAATGATGAAATTGAATGTAATTCTCAAATGTGAACAACAAACAGATATACGCAGTTGCAAACGATAAATTCAATTTGAGCAAGAATTTTCAAATAATGCTGTTGTGGGTGCGAGGTCATTAAATACTGGAAGACAACTTAGTACTCTTCTCACAGGCTTTAAAATTATTTATTTGACTAGTTTCGGCCACAAGCCATCATCAGAAACAACTTAAGTCTGGCGAGGTTGTTTGGATATTGTCTGACCACACTGCGTCAGTGAATTTTAACTCGTTTTTAATCAGTTGGTTTCAGTCGTGGAACTTACAGTAAGTTTTTCCTCGTACTCGGTGTTTTTTTGTTTCCTGTATTGCTGATCCTTTTCTTTCTCAATTTTTATAGTTGTTTCTGATGATGGCTTGTGGCCGAAACTAGTCAAATAAATAATTTTAAAGCCTGTGAGAAGAGTACCAAGTTGTCTTCCAAGAATTTCCCCTGACTTATGTGCATTTAACTTGGACAGGGGAAGTTCTGAAATTGTTTGTTCTCTGTTATTAGTTGGTGTAAAAAGTGTACTTTGACATGACGGTGACTCCACGAGTCAAAACTAGTAGTCAAATAAAAACACAATGTGTTTTGTTCTGTGAGAAAAGGATTTACAACGTGATTTATTTGTAGACAATTGAGTTTTGTTTTGCGTAGTTAGCACTTTCATATATTGCATTTTATATTCGTTAACGTTGTTCCCTGTTCTGTGACCAATCTAACAACCGTATATAATTTGTAATAGTATATACAATGTAGTTAAACAAATAACTTACTTCTCTAACAAGAATGCTGCGCTGACCGCGATAAGAAAATTGTACATTCCTTGCGCGGGATAAGATAAAACACTGTAATGCTGCACAAAATCTTCAATTGTCACCGAGGACGTGGTGAGCATGTAAACCATGATACAGTGCCATAGAGAAAAGCCAGCTAAAATGCCACATAGCGCAAGGATAATAGTCGATACGTTTTTGTATACTGCTAAACTAAGCCCTAGCGCTGTGGATTTCGACGGACAATCCGCAACCGTGTCGGCCGATGCGTCCGGCACGTCTGCGGCGAGTTTGAATTTTCCTAAACGACACAGTATTACAAAGGAGCTCCAACATGTTATTTAAATGATAGGAAATACTATATACTTTCGTGTTCAATGAATAATTTGCCAATGGGTTGCTGGTCGTTGTGATGGTGCGGTGTAGTTTGCGAATGAACTGCATGAGGCGCACTGCGGATGTCCACCATGTCTTCCTGCAAATCATGCAGTAGCTCGTGTGTAATTTTCACAGGTTTCAACCTGTAATGTACATAAAAACAGGAATTCGTTCCAATGAATTTAGTTTCATTACTTGTTCAAATTTTAGTTTCATTTTTTTTTAATTTTCTCATTCATTGGAAATTAATAATCGGTGTTAATTTATTCACTATAAGTCTGTTTCGGTTCAACTTGCATAATATTCTTATTCGCTAGCCGCTTTACGCAAACAGCCAATAGCAGAACATCAAACTAGGCCACGCCCTTCAAAGGACGTTTTAAACTTTGAATGGAAAATGACAGAAACGGCCGTTTAAGACAAGATGGCGACAATTTCAATTCAGACACCTTGGATTGTTTGGTTTTCGCTTGGATTTCTTCTTTGTTCTCATTTCGCTAGATACAATTTCTGCCACATTGTCACTTGCTGTTGTACTTTCGTGGGTCGTATTTATGCTCGGAAGTTTTCTTGGAGAGATTAGCATGCCAGGATTTCTTGAAGATGTAGCGCTATTCGAAGGCTCGGCTATTAATCGAGGCAATGGCCGGCTCATTTTCAAGTTTTCATCAGCCATATTTGATCACAAACTAGGATGCTTGTTCGGTTTCCATTGGCAACCGGGAAAATATTGCTCTCTTGTTGCTTGTTCGCGCAATGGAATTTTAGACGATTGGTGCTGCCATCTGGGGAGCGGTTAACGAAGTTCAGCCCCTCGTCTGTATGTCACTGTGACGTCACATCTCCGCATCCGCCAATGGCCTTGGTCCGGTTGTCTGATATGGGCGTGGTTACGGATACGGCGCTTGGCTCGCCTTTTTCAACCGGTTCTTCGGCGCAGTCCGCGGGATGGCGCTGCGTTCGTTCGAATTCTGTTCGTGCGTTACGCGCCGGCGCCACATTTGCGAGTTTTCAAGCTGACCAGTGGAACCCGGAAAAAAGGAGAGCTTCGAAATGCAGCGATGCTCATCGTGTCGGCGGCATGCTGGTCAATTCTCTACACATCATGCGTTTCGCTCGTTATCGTATCGGACAGCAACGCGCAGGCGCCTATCAATCAGTCAAATTGGTGGTGTCCTAATCGGTGCAAATGCATCGGCGTTCGACAAAAAACGCCGCCATTGGAACAACGACTTATTTGCACAGCAATGGACATTCAACTAGTTCCATGTCCATCGCCCAACTCAACCCAACATATCATACCACATTTCGTCTTCATGTGAGTACAGTTTAACTTTTATTTGCTTATTATATTCATTGACGACACGAACGCACGTGCCCCGGGGGCAAATGGCGCTAATTATTTTCGTTTCAATTAAGTTGTTTGCCCCGTTTCCCGGCGGTGGCGCCTCTGTCGCTGAACTAGTTTCTCTATAAATTTACGCTAAAACAATGCTGTTATCAAGCTATTTTCACTTATAAAGCGTGAATTACATAGTTTCGTAGTGGGTTGACATTTATCTGTGGGTTTCGTAACGTCATGGTCGAGGTTTTGACGACTTTTTCAGTTGAAGTTCGAAAAGAAATTGGTGGTTCTCTTTTTGCTCGCTGGATGGCGCTGCGGCGGTATGCGAGTGTCGCCATCTGTCGACAGCGTCGCAAACTACATATAACCTGTTCTGAACATTTTTCTCTCTAAAATCCGTGAAATGGAATAGGAATTGCACACAGTTTTTAGGCCAATAGGCCCTGTGGACATCCTCGATTTTTAGACAGTAAATGAAGCTGAATTTTAAAGAAATTTAGAACATTTCCGGAATTTATAAGAATAGAACATTCTGTAGTGTAAATAAGAATTTCCTGCATAACTTGTCCTACATTTCTAGGCATTCATGAATATAACTGATAATAATAATAATGAAAAAAGGGTACATCCGGGTATCGGACAGGAAATCTTAGTCGTCTAAACAGTTCATACATATAATATGTATACATGCCACTGCAATACCCGGATGTTACTTTATAACATACATAACTACTAGCTCAAAGTATAGTACTTTGAAAATTATTTGGGTTACTCGGGTTGTTTCATACTGTTTTAATATTATTAGAAATAGGCCATCATTATAGTTTGATTTTTATAGTATAAAAGGTGTTGGGATCTATTGCGCAGTTTAGTAGTGGCGTCATCCGCTAGATGGCGCCACTTCAGTAGAACCGTTGCTCAGACCCGTTTAGATTGCGTTTTGTGTGTGTGTGAACTGATGAATGAACTTGAGCCCTTTGTTTACGAACGGTGAGGGACGATTAAGTGTTTGCGTCCCACTTTTCGGTCAGTGACGCCCAATAGAATGCCATTTTTCTTTCTTTCTGTATGAAGTTAGTCCCTTTTTTTCCTGGTTGTTGGTGGGAGGGGCCTGACATTGAGCCCCTGTGGCGATTTCATGTTTCATGCAACCGGACATTGTGAACGTGCGAGATTCAGATATAAAACTCGTGCATTTTTCTTTTTGTATTCTTCTGTCGGCCATTTTTATGGATAAAAAAGGGGGCATCCATCTTGATTTTCTTGTTCATCGCGTGGGACTGGGTGGAGCGATAGGTGGAAGGCGTGGCCTAAACCCTTTCTTAAGCCCCTCCCTCCCCCGCCTATCAAAAAATGGTGGCCTTGTTGAGGAAGAACTCCAGTTTTTTGAATGGGAATCGAAGCTCCTCGTTAAGACCGCCATTTTGAATCGATTTTTCCCGCCAATACAAACTAAGAGTAGTATATTTGTTTTTAAGGACTATTTTCACCCAAGTCTCATTGAGGAACTCATTGCAGCCGCCATTTTGAATTCCTTTTGAAATACAACATGTCGAATTTCCTGTTACGGAATCTTGAGTAAAACCACGGATTGTAATTATCCGTGGTAAAATAAAACTGAAATAAACGATACGACAATGATATCGATCGATACTACATTTGAAAGTGTGTATCGGTATCGGCCGAAATACCGAATAGCAGCACTGTTCGCCCTCTGTTGGTAGAAATGCAACATCGTTCGACTTGGAGCGCCCCCTAGTGTTCGCATTTCTTTTACCGGAGGAAAGAAGGCGTGTCTTATTTAAATACAGAAATAACAGTAAAGAAGTGTTTCATAGGCCCACTAGATGGCGCACTGAGTCGTTCCTCCATCTTTGTAGGGTATAGTAAAATAATATAGAATGTTCTGTAATAAAAATGGAAGTTAGGCCTATTGGACTCGGTTCACCTGGATCGTAAATTTCCTATGACATTTATACCTTTGGCTTGTTTTGTTTTCTCTGGGGAAAAAAATGGCGGATAATTATTAATGCGAAACACGATGTATACTGGCAATTATGTCAGCGTGTGACGTAAGCGTATAGTGATTTTTTTGAGGGGAAAAAATGGCAAATTTCGTGGTCATTGGCGGCAAAATAACCCGAAGCTACTTGATGAATTCACATGAGCAAGTGGCGTAATTATGCTCGCAATAAACGAGTAATACAAGTACATTTTAGAAATTCGCAATTTGGCGCCTGCTGAGAAAATTACATGTTTGCAAACACATCAACTTCATTCTTGATCATCTGCAGCAACAAAAGTAAGAAAAAATAAAGAAGAGAATAACTCAGCTTTTTTGCGTGCGGTATAAGGTTTGGATTTTTTTTTGTTCTCCAAAATATATAGTATATCGCTATAAAATACACATAGTTCATTAATTGAGATATTGCGCAATGTTTATTGCCAAAGTTAATTGATGTAACACTTATTAAAGCATTAATGTATTTTTTTGCTTTGTTTTAAGAATTTGGATGTGTTAATTTGACAAAGAGCAACTTTTGATTGGCCAAAAATTCAATTGTTAATAGTTTTGCTATTCGTAAGATAGGCCTATTTAATTTTAATGTGCTTATTTTTGGTAAGGAATTTAATAATGCAGTATTATTTTTGTTAAAAAATGGGAAAATATGCTTATGATATATAACTGAAGAATAATTTTGTTAGTTTTTCAAAGACCAAGGAAAATGAAATGAAACTTTGGATAAATACATAAGAAGATTTGAAACTTAATTGGGAATTCTTCATGTTGCGGCCGGAGAAGAATAAGATGAATGTTGTTTAATATATTGGGAATTATAATCTGGTTAAAGCTCTGCTGGATGAATAACCAGGCCTTTGACATTAAAAAGGACAATGACATAGCAGCAACAAAATGTTGATGTAATATAGTAATAATAGCCTAATAATATTTAAGCAGAATAAAATGAAATTGTAAATATCAAGAATTTAATAATACAAATAATTATAAAAAGTTATAGAAACAGGTTGGAAATAATTGAAGTTTATAAGGAAGACGGATTGAACTTTAAGTGTAGCTATTTATGTGTGCAAACATTGCGTAATAATGATACACATTAGAGTCCATATTGGTGTTCATTCAAGAAAATTTCCCTGTGAATTCCTTAAGAAGTTATAAAATAATTAACGTTTAAGTGAAGAAAAATTTAAATTATTTTACTTTTTAATGTACTGTATAAAGGATATACACAATTATTTTATGAGAGTATATTTATTATATTGTTTTAATGAAATTAATTAAAATGTGGATATCAAAATCATAATTTGGGTAATTTACATACGTTATTTATATAATGTTATATAATTAAAGTCACAATGATAACTGTAATTTTGAGTAAATTATTCAATCAATTTCGAGTGTAAAAGAAAACAACAATGTGAATTATGTTTTTTTTTCCTTTAAAATGTCAGCAAGTTTAAGAAGGAAAGTTTGAAATTACTGTATATCTTGTGATGGGAGGAATAATTTATAACGAAATTTGACAGGTCAGTGTAGTAAATGCATTTAAAATTTGATATTTGTAATGCATGGAGAAAGCACTATATATATAGGAATTAATTCGATGAGTAGCTGCATACATATGTCTGCTTGGCTTTGAATAATATTTTACTTTATTGGATATATACAGTATTAGCTTAATGCATGTGCAGAAAATGGTCAAACTTGGTGAACAAGATCGTTACTTGTGCATGGAGATCATGTGCAGACCTCGATGTCACTTAAAGTTATATTTCTAGCAGTGTGCAGCAAATTTTTCTCACTAAAAGTAGAGTATAAAGCATATGATTTGCGAAATGTTGCTAATGTAAAACACAAGCATATTGAATTTGAGAGAAACTATTGGAAGTATAAAGCTGATAAAAAATAATATGGACAGAATGATGACATTTGAGCAAAACAATTTGAAATTTGTGTAATGAAAAAAGGCAATCTGACCAAATATGGACGAGCAATTTATATAAATTTACATGAAACAAATTGAAGCAAACAAACTAATGTGGACAAAACACATTAGAGCATATAAACTGGAATGAAATTACAGAGTTACTCGAAATTTGAGAATGAAAATATACATACTTACTTCATTTTTATTTGTTGCATCCTGTGGTGTAATTTTGAGAATATTCACAATATAAGGTATAGATGAATAGTGATGGTGCTTGTGACTGAAGATGAGAGGCAACTGCATATAATGTAGCCAAGCAGATGCCTATTATATAGGGACAGAGGTCAACTTCATCTACAAAAAAATTGGGGGAAAATACTTTTTAATGACCAGAGTCACGAAACGTATTTTTTGATGGGGAATAAAAAACATGCTCAATATTCAGAACAAGTTCGAAGAGATGTAAATATTTTCAGTCTTGAATTAAAAATCAAAAATTACTACATTATAACAATGCAAAATTGCCGATATTGCAAATATATTTTTGTTCCCCCCGAGGACAATGTTCTGTAAACAAACCTGATTTATGCCACATGCTATTATACTTTCAACTTTTTCTTCTCGATTGTAAATTGCCGAAATGTCCGAAAGCAATTTTGCTCTGCATGGGCCAAAGAGAGAGATTCATATCGTATAGTATTACTTTCCTTGTTCTATAATTATTTGACATAAAATGCTACATTTATCTTGTTCACAGAGAGAAACCAAGTCAGACATTTCATATATAAGTCTGCAATAAAAATAAAAAAAAGATCATTTCATGTCGTCGTAAAATTAATCGCATTGTATTTTTGTGGACTTTTTATTTGTATTTTTCATGTATATTCGTAACTATTTTCTATAGTTATAAACACTCGGCAAGTTATTGATGAAATCTTGGGACCTGATCGAAGCTATGTATGGACATTTAGTAGTTCAGAAAGGAAGAAGTTTTGCTTCTGGGGTTTTATTGCGTCAATGCTGAAGGTTAACGAGGTCTTGCTTGCACTTGGTCATCATCTCCTATTGACCAATCTAACTAATCTTGTTAGCTGCTATACAGTGTGCTTAGATTCTCTCCCAAGTGCGCATGTGCAGTTTTATTTCCCGTCTTCTTCGTCGCAATTTTCTTTGTCCAACCATATAAACGCAATTACTAGTTTGCTGGATATGTAATTCGCAAGATGGCCGCCAGTGACGTCATCTCGTTAACAGAATGCCACTGTTTCTGTAATATATAGATTATATATGACCTTTTATTATAGTTTGAACTTGAATTTTTTTTGTAGATGTGTTTGTGTATAAGCCTGCAGAAGTATTGCATGAAACACACAATTACTAGATCTGCTTTTCTTCTTCTTTTTGCATCACCTTTCAAAAATCTGACATGGAGTCTGTGATAAAGAGAGAACTTGCCAAAAAAATGAGCAAACCTGTAATTACTAGTTTCAGGTATTTTGCTTTAATTACAAGCTAAATAAGAAGTGAAAAATTGCAGAATGCCAACTAATAATTTTGTTATATCTGTGAATAATAGGCCTACTATGTACTTGTTATGAAAACAGTCCCCTGCATGCAAAGTAATTATTTGTTGTTTTTAGAATACATAATTAAGAAATTTATGTATGTAAGAGTAAACATTTTCCTTAAAATTGCACGTGATTTATGAATGACCCCTAAATTTATTTACATATTTGTATTATTTTTAGACCTGTAAATGTCAAAAATATTTGAGATATAAAGTTGTTTGAGTAAATTGTTATGTTTATATAGTTTTTCCTCTGCACGGTGTTGAAGTATTTATTTTGCATAATGATGTGTATACTACTAGGTAAAATAGATTTATCGCGGAGCTGGCAACACTTTTGCCCCCTGCATATAAAAGCCTATGCATGTACTACCTATGACCGTATAAGCTGATAGCTCGTATAGGAAAGCTTTGGTTATTCAGCTTGTGTGGTATAAATGTGGGCGATAATCCTAGAAGATGACCGGTGCAAGCGATATGTCTTACATGTCATATACTGGAGCCGAAATAAAAGAAGCAACAGTTTGCGCCTGCGCATGCGCATCACCAACTTGTCGAGTCGCCTTCTCGAAATGCAGAACGATGCGATCATCGGCATGTACCGATACGTGATACGGTTATCGGTACGTGCCAATCAAATCATTGGTGTGTATCGATGCATAGCGATGTATAATCTGTGTGTATCGATGCGTAATGACACAATCATGAGTGCGTATCGATTCATAACGATTCGATTGTAGGTGCGTATCGGTTCATAACGATTCGA
>WWPM01024767.1:0-13271 GCA_023279145.1 Glomeris maerens | reverse complement strand
AGGTGCGTATCGATTCATAACGATTCGATTGTAGGTGCGTATCGATACGCGTTATAAGTATCGACAGGATACCTGTATAAGTCTACTGATTGAAACATTGATTGAATAGCCGAGTTCCTCATTTTGAGATATGTGCCTGATATCAATTATTCAGTTACAATGGCGTTAACAGTCAGTATAATTAGTATGTTAATTGAACTTTTGCCTCATTATATACTGTATATACTGGGAAGCTTTCGCAATTAAAAGTAGAGAAAGGGAAATTTCAGCTTAATTACTAGCCCTCATTTAGAGTGAAAAGTCTTTTACACTCGTATAATTTGAGACGCTATATAGGTATATTGGGGCCGGATGAAGTTGGAGTGTTACTTTTTTTTTGCTGTTGCAAGGACCATTACAAGTTCATTGACATGCATGGCTTTACAGTGGAACGGAAGTGAGCTGATGTCTGAAACATGAAAAGTGCATTTGCACCTCTGGTGGTGGCCAGATATTCAACGGGGGGTCAATCCACAGGCCCAGGCCCATTCCCATTTCATCCGATTTATCCGTTTTCTAGCATTTCGGCCCTTGGCGCGCCCAAAAACGAAAGGTTTCCAATGTATGAAAAAGTAGCTGGTTATATTGCCATTTCATCGTATATAGGACCCAGGCTTTTATATTATTCACCAGCTATATCTTTCGGACCTAATATGATAGCTTTCTGTATATTTTCTTTTGGACCTGAATGCGTTAACTAAAACCCTTAAATCGGATCGATGCAGTTTCTTATTCACCTAACTTTGCATATATTATATATACTTACAATATTCAATAAAAGTATAATTTTTAACTTTTAAAATGATATACATAACTTAAACGCAGAAGGTTCAAATTAAAAATGGTTATATACATATACTTAAAAAGAACTTCTATTTTAAAAAATGAATGCCAGAGATTGGTACTAATTGTTAATTACTCATAAATTAAGATGATGGATGGTATTTAAGGAAGAAAGTAAATTTAAGAAGCTGTTATTTGTAAATTAATATATAGACATATGTGTATTAAATTTGTGGGTTTATGCGAGATTCAAGAAATATGTAATATTTATACTGAGAATTAACTGTGAATTAATTAACAGAGGTATATAGATTTGAAGCTGAATGTAATGCAGTGTTGGAAATAAGAAAGCAAAACACTTTGCTCACATTTGCTACATGCTGATTAAGTATTTTCCATTTGCATCTGCTTAAAATGTGGAAATTATCTGATGAAATTGTGAGCGTATGTTGCGAAGCTCTGCATGGCAAAATTAGGTTTGCAGCTTGCCATGCAAACCAAAATCCAAATGTGCGAATATATAGGACTAGACGTTGTTATGTGTGGAATTAATGCAAATTACCTTAATCAGATTATAGAAAAGGAAATTCCACTATACCGTATACTGCTCGTATCTGTATATAATCCTCAATATAGTTTCTAAGCTGATTAGTCGAGTTTGCATTTATTTCTTATGTAAAATCGTCAATTGACACGTGTATATTTCAATGCAAACACTCTATATGATTAGGCCCTAGTATAATGGCAAGACACTCGACACAAATGTGGTTAGGCCTATTGAAATGCTGCAAAACTATATGAATGATAAAGCCTCCATCATGCAGTATTTGGCTTGAATGTAGAGCTGCTATGTAATGTGATTGGCGGCCATTTTGATGGCTCGCAGTACATTGTTGTTGGTTGACCTTTAGGCCTATGTGCTTTGCTTGCGGTTTGGGGGCCATTTTGGTTGTGCAGCATGCGCACAGAAGGGGGCATTTGAAGAAATGGACAGATTTTTGCAGTGGGAAAAGTAGGTGTATAGTTGGTGGTATTGATCTGCAAGGACGACAGCTGGTCGCCGGAAATTGTGTTTGGAGCGCCATGTGCAACTTCCGGTCGCGTTTTCCCTCCTCAAAGCCATTTTTAAAAGAGTATATTCAAGAAGCTGGATAAGACCTATCTCTCTCTCTCTCTCTCTCTCTCTCTCCTTACTTGCATCTTGTCGCGTGCATGGCTCATTAAAACGAATCTGAGCTTTTTTTGATGCCAAGATGGCGGCCGTATCCCCCCCCCTCTCCCCATCCATCTTGCCTTCTGGTATGTAGTTTATAAACGGAAAATGTGTATAACACAGCTATGTCGCAAATGAAGTGGCTTGGTTGGTTGGTTTGTGGTCAAGCATGGGTCAAACTGTAGGTCAGTGGTCTGGATGCATGTTCAATTTAATTCATTGCAGCTGTGCAAAAATAATTTCAAACAAATTTTTCATTGTATACTGTCTAGACTGTGAATGAGTTTTGTTAAAAGTGGTTTAAAACTGAAGTGAGGAATTGCTACAACATAATTGATTTCGTAAATTTGCTCCTTGAAATTCAGATTTATGTATATATACATATAAGAATTAACATGGAGTCTTGTTGATTTGGAAAATTTGTTATTTATGATCCAAGTTCTAATTTGATATAAATTAAAAAAGAAATATGATTTAAATGCTGTATTGTTTTAAATATACCATATGGAGATTGTAATTAATTTTGATAATATTGTGTCCAATATTTCTAAGCATTTTTGCTGATTATTTATTTCTGATAAATTTCTGTAAATAAAGGAAAAGATTTCCAAGTTCCTTGCTCTTTTTGAGATTTGTTGTATAGGGCCGAGAAATACGACCTGTTGATTGGTAATCGATAAATCCAATTAATTGGGGCCATTATTTGATGAGAGGTGGGTCAAACACTAGATACTAATTAATGTTCAAAAATGTTTCAAATGCACATATTAGAGTAACCATTTAATATTTGAAAATAACACTTGTTACAAATTTAAAACATTTGTACATAATTTGGCCATTAAAGTTATTTCATAATGAATATGCAGATTTGGTTATAAAGTGGAATAATAATATTTCAATTCCGTTTGATTTGATTTAAAAGTTTACTATGTTTATGCAATAAAATAATAATAAACCTGATGTTTATTATGTTTGGAAATGGTTTTAATAAATTCCTCTTGTTTTTAAATGCAAGCAACTTTAGTTGTATTATTAATAAACGAGTACAAAATGATTAATATGAGTAAATTTATCCATTTACCTAAGTCATAATATATGGACAGTTGTAATTTATAACTATGACATTAAACCAACAAAAACGAATTGAACTTGAACTTAATTTGAAAGGGAGTGGATAATGACAAAGGAAATATGGAGCAAAAAGAAGTTTCCCTTTCTCAAAACTTGTAATCACTTAATTAAGAATAAAATAAAAAAATTACCATTTTGAAAATCTGTAAATATTTGTAAAAATAGGAGAATTTTTTTAGTCAATTAAACTTTAAAAATCTGGACTGGTTCTTATTACAGTGTGATGACAGTCTAAATAGAAATGTAATTTTGTGGGCGGGGCTAGATTGACCTCGGTAAAAAAATAAGAAACAAATTAATGCAGCAAAAATGGCAGTTGTGGTGTCATTTTGATACTTCGATCTGTACCGGTATCTGGGTCAAAAACTTCAAGTATATTTGCTGATATCAATTAAGCCTAAACTTTCAAACACATCCCCCATATTTTGTGAAATTTAAATCTTATTGTAATATTATAATAATCGCGAATTTCAAAGTGGGCTAGGAGCCAATTGTTTTTCAATATTACATATTTCAAACTTATAGACTTGTTGAAATGATAACAAACCTTCAGTTTATATAATATGATTTAGCCTCAAATTAAGTTGCTGTTTTTGTATAATTTATACGAGTTTGGCGTTCAATAAATGGTGGAATGTTGCATGAACAGCTGATCGTAGTGTGTATAGTTATTATCTGAAATGTTGGAGGAAAGATGAAAGGCATTTCTTTGTCGAAGCACAATAATTTGTGCAAATCATGTATGAAGAGAAATGTGCTTAGATGCACACAAAAAAAACACCCCTTTGGCCATTTTATCCTCTTTTCTATATGTACTATTACATTTATATAGTGTTACCTGTAGCTAAACTTTGAGTTCCGCCCATTTTCCTTTCAATGAGCACCATATATAGTTTAGAAGAACCTTATTTATAAGAAAGACTTGCATATTTTCTTTTCAAACACAAACAGTTACTTTTAAAGAAGTAATAACATAAGAAATCTTTATTATATAGGCCTATCTTGAATTTGTTTGCAACCGAAATAAACGAAGTACACCGTGACGTCAAAAGTACAATTTGACGTCATAGCAAGTCATAAACTAGGCAACTCCGCCTAATCCGATTAAAAATTAATTATTATTAATCATTGTAACTACATTCATAATGTTTTGCAACACCAATCATGTGATTAAAGTTCACCTATATACCTTTAACTACATTAACTTCCATTGGTTTGCTTTTAAAAGACAAATCCACATCTGGCATTTGAATTTTTATCTTGCCTCTATTGGGCCATCTGCGCCATATTTTTTTGTTGAAACGGCACACACTTGCCTTTATATTGATGTTCAGTTTTTTTTGATCCAACTTTCATGAAACTGGGGGAAAAGAGTAGACATTGTATACGGAGTGACAGCAAGCGATGTGGGCGTGGCTAAGTAAAGTCCACTAATGCCCAGGCTGCAAAGTAATATTTTTCCCCTGATCCTCACAGTATTAACTCCGTATACTGCCATGCAAGAGTCTGTCTTTACACACTGATCCCTGTTGCCAGAAACTTGCTATAATATAGTACACTAAAAATATAACCCCAAATTTGTGCAAAGTCGATAACCCAGAATGTAAAAAAATAAAAAATAACTAAGAATTGAACATTCTGTGTTTAGTCTTTCATGTAGACTAGATCCGTGCATTTAAAATATACAAGGAGAATATTTATAGTAGTTTTCAGCTGAAAATGATGATGTTCTCTTATTGGCTGTCACACTGTTTACGTCACTGCAATTGTCATTACTATTGAATTAATTTCAGAAATTGAAATGTTGTGACGTTTTTGACAGCACTACTTCACCTCAAACTGAACTTTTGGCATTTAGATTAATTGACACAATTTTGAAGTAGGGGGGTGTGTGACGTCACAGCAGTTAACTATGAATGGGTAACATCGGTATATTTTATTTTTGCATACCCCTGGGGCCTAAATTAATTTGTAACAAAAAATATACACAGGAAACTGGGATAAGTCATTTTCTAAATGTAAAGTTTATTCTGCTATAAGGAACAATTGTTTGCGCATTTTCCTATGTGAATTCTTTGTTTTGATACTTACAAACCCCGCCCACAAAGACAACCCAGCCAATCGCAATTCTGCCAAAATGGCCGCCCTGATGCTTGGAGTCCATTCTATTCTGGACAGCCAAATCTGCATATAATAAACTGGGCGTGGCCTTTTTTCGAAGTTTTCTATTTCTCTCTCGAAGCAATTGAGTAAATCCCGCCCATAAAAAATGGCGGCTTCTTTGAGGATTAATACCCATGCTCCTCACTGACACTGGCTTCCATTTTGTTCAATTGCTTTCCTCAACCAATTGGATGAAAGTGGCCGATTGGGGATTTATGAAAGGTTAGTTCACTGTATCAGATGTCGTTATAAGCGAGGTGTGTTGTTGTGTTTGCTTGCATGGCAAAAAACTTTGGTCGTTTGTTGTGTAGATAGAGGGAAAGTACGATGCGAGTGTGCTGTGTGCTCCCCCCTGTTTTGGCTGTTCTCGAGTTTGGACTCGCCCATCCACCAATGCTTCTCCTTGGCGCTCTTCCTCCTTCTCCTTCTCCTTCTTCTTCTTCCTCTTCCTATTTGATACTGGTGTGGTGGTGTGTGTTGGTGGTTGACGACGACGACGGCGGCGATGACCACGCCGTCGTCATCTTCAACAACACCGGCCATCCACTGCCCAATAACCGTCTTACTTCTCGCTCTCACCTTCACTACTAATCCAATGTCACTGAATGCTGCTGCTGCTTCTGACTTATTACTATTGTGCCCTTTGGGATGCGTGTGCAAAGGGGTGGGCCGAATCACTCGTGTCTACTGCTCTCACCTCAATCTCTCCTCAACACCTGATTTCCTGCCACCAACCACAATTAAACTGTAAGTAAAGGAAACCTTTTGTACTGTATTATGAACACGAATTTGAAGTTTGACAGTGTCAAACTTTGTTCAACTTTCAAATATTGACTTGCAATGTATATCTCGAAAATATTGAAGGAAACGAAGTGATAAACTTCGTTATTTAATTTTATGTAATTTAATGTGAACTTAGCTAAGCCTTACAATGTGATCAAATGGTTTTCATTTAATTTAGCGAAATTATTTTTATCCTTTTTTTAAGAATGAAAGTTAATTTTTAAATTAAAAAATAGGAAAAAAGAAGTTAGCAAATATTAAATATTGCTTTAATTGTGGCTTTAATGAAATGAAATTATGACATTACAAATATATGTATAGTTCAATGTAGTTTTACGTTGTGGGAACATATGAAAGGATTTTTGTTATTGAAATTAGGTTTTGTGCTTTTCGTGAATAAAATGTAATTTTGGTTTAAAATATGTAATAATAGTGATGCAAACAGAAATCAATATTGCTTTAAAATGTTGACTTTAATGCAGCATTTTGAGTTTTTATGAATGAAATTAATGCAGTAAATTCTTGTTGTTGTTGAAAATATATAAGACATTTATAAATAATTGGGATTAAATTTAAAATTTGTTTACATGAGTGTTTTGGAAGTTGAACTCAATTGTAGAAATCGGTTATGAAATTTAAAAAGACAATGCATAATAAATAGGTGAGTTGTATTGATTTGTTGTAAAGATTTTAAATAATTTGTAACGTTTAATATTTTAATATAGAGATAAACTTGTGAACTTGTGAACTGCTCACTTCACTTTTCCGAAACTTTTAATTGAATATTGCCAATAATAAGTATATTTGGGCAAAACTTTTGTCAGCTTCATTTTTGTCACGCAAAACAACAGCTACGACATGCAATAGTTTGTTTTTTTTATTAGTCCTAAATTAAAACAAGTTTTGCTTCTTCAGCATAAAACAAGTACATGTTTGGAAATTTCTATAGCAATTAAAATAATTTGAATGGGAGGTGAAGAAAAAAACAAACTTGGTTATCCAGTTCTGAGTGACAAAATTATGGTGGCAAATGATTACATTTTACTACCTGCCTAATTAACATTTTCCCCAAACAGTGCCTACATAATTTAGATACGCACGGTATTTGACACAATCCTTATTGCATAGCCCTACATGAGGCTATCGTCTGCATGGCATTGACTAGATCTCATTAATTTAGGCAAAAACTGAATTTCGAGAGGGATGAGAATAAAGGAAAAACTTGATTTGTACACCCACACGAAAATAACATCAATCTTGCCGTAAATAGCATTTATTTTGATAGCAGTTAACTGGTTTTATTTATTGTAGCTTGTTAGATGAGGAATTTAAAAGTTGCAAGGCGATTTATGCAACACTCTTGCGCACCATTATCGTGCCTTGCAATATTCGTACTGGTGTTATACGGGAAACATTGCACGCGGATATGTTTCGCGCAATCGTATTGCGTAAGGATGTCGTTTCTGCAAAAAACCATCTGTTCCGTGTGACATCCTTGATAAAAACGTAAAAATCTGCGCGAGAAAACCGGAGAATGTCGGATTTTCTCAGCCAGGTGCGTTGCCAAGTGAGTTCACTGTCCCAATAAATTAAGATTTATTTTTTTTTACAGAACTTATGCATTGTGCATAATTATGCTGCAAGCACTTGAATATGTTCAAGGTTTGTAAGTTACTTCACTCGGTAATTGCTTATTTGGACCGGAATTTATTTGTTTTAATTAGCAGCAGAACTAAAATTCCTTTTAATGAATTTAACGAATGCATATAAATTGCACATTCACATTTTTCCTAGAATTCAGCAGAAAAAAATTAATGTGGTGTTTTTTCTTTCTGTTCAGAAATAATCTGAACTTGTTTTCAGATATACATACTATTAAAGTGTTATATCCAGAATTATGCAAAATAGTGCGTAATATTCTGCATGAAAATTTTAGTTAAAAACTAATTATATAGACCTATTTTAAAGATTGTACTTTGGATGTAATTACAATCCAATATGGCCGCCAAATATAGGCCTAAACATCCATCTTGTGCACACAGATCAGATGTTACGTATAGACAACAATTTCCTTCATTTGCAACAATAGGGCTTTATGTGTTCAGTAGTATACTATATCCTATACAGAATTGAAACGATTCACGTGGCTGATTTTGCATATAGTATATTGCTCGGTTGTGGAATCGCCAAGATGGCGCCGTATTGTGTTTTCTACGCAGTTAATTTCAATCCGAAACTCGGTTCGCCGCAACGCAATTCTTTTGTGATCGCGTCACGTGGCTTGGTTTACCAGAAATTGGTGGCAGGCAAATAATGCGCACGATTTACATACAGTGATTGCAGTTTGACATATAGTATATGTGCTGCAAACAATGTTAATGCGCGGATTCGCATTCAAATGGCCGCCATTTTGTGTTCGATTTCCGGAACGTGCGCTGAGCCGAGGCTAAAACCGACTTTTTTTTCTCTTTCTCTCGCTTTTAAAACCTAGCAATAGGAACCGGAAGTTATTGCAGTGGGTGGCCCAGCTTTCTACTGTTTACTTGCAAAGGGTGTTTTTCCCCCTCAGGAATTTTTTGCGTGCGATAAATAAATGGCGGGTTTTTTTTTTTAAAGCCAGATTTGCATGGAAGCAAAATGGCGGCGTCTTTTCTACCACTTTTCCAAATATTTCAGAGAATTTGTGACTCGTTTTTCGTTTATTGATTATACGTGTATGCCGAAAGATTGAGACTAGCTTTCCTCAAGCAACATGTGTTATTACACTTGGGGGAAATTCGGCGAAATTGCCCTGTGCAACTGTGCGCAATTCGCATGTGATTACACGTAAGGGGAAAGGGAAAGTGCAGCCATTTTGTTTTTACAATAGGTCCATTGATAATGATGATTCTCCTCTCCCCCTCCCCCTTCCCCTTCCCCGCACTTTTAAAGGGCTATTCAGATGCTGCAGAAATAGAAAATTATGCTTTATAAAGTCATCTGCAAGTTTAAAACAAAATTGAAATTTATAAAGCCTCGATTTACGCGGTTAATTAGTTTCTCACAGATGACGCGTATGTTCGAAATCGCGAATAACGAGTCGCGATTACTCGGTGCATTCTATAAGCCTAATCATATACTTTTGCCAACTGAAAGCCAATGAGAACAACGTTGTTTACAGAAAAAGAAAGTATGTAAAGCAATAAAAACAGGATTACTTTATATAGATATGACTTTGTTGCAATCGCGTAACTCGAGTCCGCGTAAATTAAGTTCAAAATTGTAATTGTATTTGAGAATGAAAAGTACGAACATTTTTCTTACATTCAATCTTTTGTAAAATTAACAACTTTGAAAATGTTAATTAAAATTTATTGCTCATGTTTTGAATTTTGGCATATATTGTTTGCGAATGCAACGCCACCTGGCGGGATGTAAATCGTGATTTGTTATATGTACGTACTATAAATGAGATTAAAATACAAATTCACACGTGACAAATACATAGATAGGAAATATAGGCCTATACCTGTATAAACGAATGTTTTTGAATGTTTTATAAAGTCTTTTATTTCTGTTGCAAAAGTGAAAATGTTGGCAACAAAACAACATCTGATGTCCGCTGTGAAATGTTGCAGCAATGTTTTGGAGCCGTTTTCAGCACTTTTATTTTATATGTGGTGTGCTGCTGAACTCGGAAGCTTTGAGTGTGAATTTTGAACTGTTTTTAGACGTTTCTGTCCCAAAAGTGAGTCGGAAACATGAAAGCAATCCTGTTTCCTGGAAATCTCTGTTCAGAGCTCATTTTCTTTCCATCTTTTCCCTGCATGGTCGTCACAAAATGTAATCATGATGCTGCAATTTCGACTTTAGCAGCTGAACTGTGAACTTTACACATCCATTACTGTTTGGAAGTTAAGAGGTTATCGGTAAATGGTCAAACATTAAAACAAGCTAATTTTTTTGTTAATTATGGAAATTTAATATGACCCTATTTGCAAGTAAAATACACATTTTTCAATATTCATATGAAATTGTAACAGGAGAGTTATACAATTGTAAACTCAAAATCCACATTTTGTGTTAAATTTGAAGCCAGTCTGAAATTTATGGTCAAAATGGCCGACATCTGACTAGTAATTTTTCTAAAGATTTGGACATCAATCACATGCTAATTTTAAACATTATATTAATTTTGATAATTGAATAAAAGATTTTGATTGGATCGTTTTGTGAGTTTTTGGAGTTATTAGAGTAGATTTACTTGTTTCCTCAACTCTATTGGCAAGTGCGCCTTCAGGCAGTGTGCGAAGGATTATTTACGCTCTTTGATGAACCAAAACCAATTGACCACATAACCCGTTCATGTTGAGAGTTGCAGCACCACGCCCACATAGGCGGGGCTCTTCCATAGAGTTAGCACGCAGGCCGCGGTTGTGGGCGTGGCTTTTGCGTTGTGCTACTCGCGAACGGACCATTCTTTTTTTGAAGTTGATGATTGTAATCGATTGCAATAACGTAAACATTGTGAAAGGGCGGCAGCTAGCCAATAGGAAAATAGTTTGATCTTGAGTTGAGAATGGCAGTTTAGGGCCTTATCCTGCTGGGAGATGAACGGCAGGCTACAATTCAAGTGCTAAGCCATGGTGACACTAACATGGCAGTTGACCCACTTGATCTCCATAAACGAGGCTACGAGTGGCCATCATTCGTTCGTATAATGGACGCTGATGGCGCCACTTACCCTTTTATACAGAGGAACACGCCCATCAAGCTGTGTTGTCCAGGCTTTTGGCTCTGTATAATCGTAATCGTGCCAGGTTAAAAGGTGCCCTGGTAACTGCGGGTTAATTTGCCTCTCGTTTCACGCTGTGAACGTCTCCAAGGCTCATTTATTGCATGTATACCTGGAAATATTTGAAATAAATGCCAAATGAACTCTTTATAAAAGAAATACAAACAAAGAGAAACGCGTATTAAAAATGCATGATTGGCAGTTGTATATTGGTTTTGAAAAGGAATGAGAAATGGAAAATGTGAGAAGTAAAAGATATACTGAGTGAGATGTAATAAATCATTGATAAGGTATTTTTTTTTGTAAGGGGATCAGTTATTGATTTTTCCATCTTCCAGATGTTTTGTCACAGATGGTGCTCATGTTTTTTTTTTGCTGGACTTTTTCTAATATCTCATGTAACCCATTCAACAAACACACACTTTCTTTTGTATTTGTATAAGAAAAAGACGGACATCTTAAATCTTAAACATGAAGCATGTGAAAAATGGATAAGAAAGTAACAATTTGTATCATTGTTTACTAAAGGTTTAACTTTTCTTTATTTTATTATTTGCTAAGTTGCTTTGCACGAAAACGTGACAACTTTAAAAGAAACTTCTTTACTTGATTTTATTCATACTTTATGTATGTGGCTTCAACTTGTCAGTTTGCATTTCACTTGAACTCAATGATGGTATTTGTTTTTCACTGTTAAATATATTGTTGTGGCAGACGTCTGCAAACATTCATATAATACTGTGATAAAGTAGAGAAATTCACTGAAAATCTATTTGAAGATGATCATCTTAGAAATGAAAATCCAGAGAATAATCCGGAAATTTCAAAGCGGATTTTTGCAATATTTTCCCCCCAAAATAACGAGCAACTTGAAATTAATTAATATCTCGCATATTAAAATTTAACTGTATTAACTAATAATTACTAAATTGCATTATTGTTTTATTATTTAATTTTTTTTTTACTAATTGGTGTTTAATTTCAAAATATCAAAAATGATCAATTTTAATTAAGCTTTCGTCAGATTTTGTTTCGTCTCTTTTATTTACTATAGGTTTTTATAATTGTACATATTGTGAAAACAAATCTACAAATTTTATTTTATTTTCTAATTGAACAAATTGTGAAATGAAATTTACAAATTGTATTTTATCCTCTAATTGAAACATTTGATTTTGTGAAATGAAATTTACTTACATTTTTATATAAAGGTAAATAACATTATCTTTATCAGATGGTCTTGTGAATTGGGAAATGCAGATGATACACAACCATTTTTGTTATTTTGACATTTAATCTTAATTTAATTTCTTGAGGAAGTTTAGACAGAATGTATAGCGAGAGAAAAAATGTTCAAAGGAAGTTTAGAGTTGTAAAACTTTTAAGTGTAAATCGTGACTGAAAAAAGAAAATAAATGCAGGGAATTTGCTGAGAAGAATGGACTTTTGAGTATAGAAGGTTTGAGGAAGATGATGGTGTCCACAACATGTCATTCTCTAGAAATGCAAAAAAAATTATAGCTTTGGGAGACAAGAAAATCATAGAGATAAATAAAGAAAAGCCTTTTCTCAGGAAGTTGACGAAAAAATAATAATGGCAGCCAAATAAACCGTATACAACAATTGGAAAACTCCGGCAAGACAACGATTCAGACTCCATAACAAAATATAACACGAGATCAATGTTGTCAGTTGGGGGGAGCATTCAAATATTATGTGACAGAAATTTAATATTTAATATTACAGTATGATAACAAATACATTTACAAGCTTTGTATAATTTAGTGCATTCAGTTGATTCTTCTTGGTGATAAAACGAATTGCTTTTGTATATCCTTGGAGTAAATTCTAGTACGTAGTAGTAAATTAAAGTTAGTATAGTATATAATTTAAGTTACTTAATTTTTCATTTCAGTGTTGTGCATGTGTTGTTGCAAATTTCATTACATGCGAGTTCATGGGATGCGAGTAAATTCTTAATGTGAATTTGGGCCGCAGAAAATTGGGGTTTGACCCTAACTTAGGTCTTGAAGAGAGAGAAAGAACAGGGGTATTAATAATGGAAGATGACATTAATGAATTATTCTGCAGGAGACAACTTCACAACTACATGTGTATAACATGAGACCTTTGAATTATTTATTTCTGTTTTCACACAACTTTCTGCACCTATAGTATATAGTATCTTTATTTTCTCTGCGTAAATTAAGGCACAGAGTTATGGGTAATGTGACTGTGAAATTCATTAAAAATATTAATATCGGTGTATAGCTGCATGAAGCGCGTTATTTTTGACATTTTCCCCCAGAAAAGTAGGCCAAAGGAACGAACATAATTTGAAATTGTTGAACAGAAGCAAGTGAGACTCTTGTTATACTTATGTAT
>WWPM01024766.1:0-35312 GCA_023279145.1 Glomeris maerens | reverse complement strand
TACATTCGCAACTATATTGCACGCAAGAAACATGCGTGCAACTATTTATGGCGAACGCCGCAGCAAAATGCATAGTGACGTCACGGGTTATTGCGGAAGAACGAATCCCTGTGCAACACAGTTGCAATAAAACGCCCAAACTGTCGATCGATTGATATAAAAATAACAAATATGATAAACATTCAAAAAAACCTAATGATACGAGTCAAATTAACGATTGAAGATATGTTTTACGAAATTGTAATGAAGGATTGTATTTTTTCTCGTTTTGATCGGGGAGGAGCAGCTACATTTGAGAAGGGGCAGTTGCGCGCAATAGTATTGCAACGTACACCGAACGCGCAACACGCTGCATGACGTCATCCGTAGTCATAACGAACAAACGTTCCATAAGTATTGCACAGAAACAAATTGCACCGCAAGAAACTGACGCCATTTTTGATGACACCGTTTCTGCACCGACTGTCTTCAAGAAATTACACAAACGATTGTTCATTTTGTGAAAATATTGCCGATTGATGTAAGTTTAAACAAGAATACCTTTTTAAATATTTCGCATCGTCTGCCTGCATCGTGCAAGTGGGATTAAATCGCACGATGAATAATATTTGACGACGAACGCATTTCCTCCGAATAATTTGCGAAAACTTGTGGATTCCGCCACCAGATGGCGACAAAATCAGGAGTCATAAAGAAGTGACGTCAGTCGGGGGGGACAGCTTGAGGTTAAATAGATATTGCATCGTTACATCGATATAGCCAAAAGTAAATTGTACCGGTGTACCGTACCGAACTTGTATCGGCGTATCATTGGCAGCGAGAATCGAAAGTTTGAATTCTATTGGTTTTCGACATTCGAATAAAAACGACCAGCCAATTAGAGACGCGACGAGCAATTACACATTCTTCCCATACAAGTTTCGCATTTGCGCCGCTATATAACGAGAGTTGTGCGAAATCGGCAATGGTTCTGCGAGATTTGATAAAGGATTTACGATGAGACGTGAAAATCTACCTGCATGGACCGTTTCATTTATGACAATATGTTGTATACTCAACACAAGCACCGCTTTCATTGATCCTTTCACCGCAATCGGTGTCAGTGGCGGCGCTGCGGTCGTTTACGCATTGCCCTGGCTCAAATGTCAATTTTACGAATGCTGTTCAGTAAAATGGATTGGCTTCAAACAACGAGGTTCATAACTTGAAGAAATAAATAAAAATAAAATATAATAGAATGCAAGCTTTAATGTTGTATATTTCACCAGAAAATATAAGCAAAATAAAATCCTTGAAAGAATCATGGAATTAATTAATACCAAAAACGTTTAATTTTGACTATATATAGTTAAAATCTGTAAAACCATGAATAAATAAATAAAAATTACTTATCTGGACGTTAGAAGTATAAATGCGAAATAGGAGAAGTTTGTTAATTTTACTACAACATAACAAAATATGGCAGTGGAATTTGAACTTAAAAATGTTTTCACAGCATCTATGAAATTTTTACTTTTATTTTGTTTTATTCTTCTAATTTTCAGATATGGAAATTGCTCTGAGAGATAAACTACATGGCCAGCACATTGTGCATGACATATTGACGAAAGTTGTGGGCCAACACATGGGCAGGCAAAATAGCAAAAAGCCCCTCGTCATCTCTTTCCACGGTTTCACAGGAACTGGCAAAAATCACGTTAGCAGACTGATCGTACAAAATGCATTTAGGGAAGGTTTGAAAAGCAGTTTTGTGAAAACGATAGTTGCACCAGTGCATTACCCCGCACACGGGGACCTCAACAGCGATAAGGTGTCTTTTTTTTGTTTAAAATCCCACGATACAATACATTTGTTCACTTTTCTCGCAATTTATTTGCAGAGGCGGCTCATTTCTACTATTTTTAGCCAAGTGAAACTCTGCAAACAATCGGTGTTCATCTTCGACGAAGTGGACAAAATGCCACCGGGTTTGATGGACGTGGTCAAACCTTTCATGGATTACCACGCCAATATAGATGATGTTGATTTTACAATGGTTACGTTCATTCTCCTCAGGTGAAATGACAAAAAAATCGATCTTTAAATCTCGTATACGTAACACTGTTAGTTTTCAAATGCAACTTGGTAACTATTTGGCAAAATCTTAGTAATACTGGGGGTACTGCCATCGCGGAAAAGACCCTCGAGTTCTGGAGACAGGGCAAGAAGCGCGAGGATATAACCATTCACGACTTGGAAGATCTCATTCATCAAGGGGCTTTCAATGAGCCAGGTGAATGAAAGTGAAGGCAATCAAACAAATTTACCCAAAGCTTGTCAATGTAATTCAACAATAGAATATGAAAATATGACTTTGGTGGACATTTAATACTATTTTCCCTGCACATATCAAGATCGTATGTATTTGTAATTGTGAGAAAGAGTTTGTTTCAGTTCGATAAATCATAATCTCGTATTTTCCATTGTTTTTTGTATTTTTAAAGAAACGCCTAATGTTTATCATTGCTATTCCTAAATTCCCGTATTTTTCTTACTATTTTTAAGTTCTCTTATATTTTTAAATAGTAGCCTCTGTTATAACCACTATAACCTAACATTGTATGAATGTTACCTCCGCGTACTCTGAATCACATATAGGCGAGATCCACACGTTTGATCATGACGAGAAATACAAAATATCTAAAACGAGATTCAGTTAACCGAAACGCAGTGAGATAGAATGGAAACCAGTGAGCTTTAGCTTTTGGTAATTTCTAAATTCCCCAAGTTTAAAAACAAAAAGATTTCCCCGTCATTATTTGTTTTGAAGATTATGAATGTACGTGTACGTGAATTTCCAGGTGGACTTTTCCGCTCGGAAACTATCGGCAAGAACGTTGTGGACTACTACATCCCGTTCCTTCCTCTGGAAAGAGATCACATCAAGCTGTGCGCGAGAGACGCGTTCTTGGACGAACGCGTGCAACCGGACGAAAAGATGTTGAGTTGGGTCGCGGATAAGATGGAGTACGTGCCCAAGGATTCGATGACCTACTCGAAATCGGGTTGCAAAAGAGTCGCTCAGAAAGTCGCCCTTTACCTCGAGCAAGAACACGAAGACTATAATAGTAATATTAAGTGATAAACACTATGCACGTCTGTGATAATGAATCGAAACGCCGCTAATCAATTTGCAAAAATATGTATTTTTAATAGTAAACTGTACATTTACAAGTAATAAATATCAGTATCTGTCTCCAAGAATGTATTATTGAGCTTTAAAGTTGAACTGACAAGATTCATTCTTTGTTGGTCAGAGTTGTTTCCGACCTCCTAACTGGATTACCCCCCACATGTTAAGCGTGCTGGGGTAATTCAGTTAGGAGGTCCGCTTTCAATAACTGCATTCTATTGGATTAAACTTTAATGTGGCGAGAATGTTTAACATTTAATGTTTAAGTGTTTCTTATTTACTCGTGTTAAATATCACAGAAAGGTCCTTATTTAAAGCTCAACTTGTGGCGGCTAGTCGCGAATTGAATCGATCAGTCCGTACGGATGATATTGACTAGCGCGACCACTTTCTTGCAACCGATCGAGGCAACGGCCGGGAAATCCTCTTCGAAAGCCAAATGCCTAAGTACCGTCTCCAGATCGGAATCGGACGGAAGCCGGTCCGGTCTCGCTTCCCGCATCGCTAGCCTCACGCAAGCCGCCACGTGTTCCCGCTCCAGGGGCAGGAACACGACGTACCGGGACACGAGTCCCACGTCCAGGACCTCGGAAGTCCTCGTGGCCGTATTGACCGCATCCTCTAAACCCGTCTCGGAAACGTCTTGCCTGGTTAAATTGCGAGACATGACCGACAACAGATGCTCCTTGATCTCATGCTGCCCCGTCTGCGAAACCAATACCAATATGGCCGCCATGCCGGCCAGCTCTTCGTCGGTAGCCCAAGACCTTAGCACTTCCTCCAAGGATTGGAGCTGCCACTCGGGTGCCTTGTCAACATCTTCGAACACGAAGAGGGTCGTGGCGCAAGGCGACAGACCTTCCACGATCCAATCCCTCAAAGTGGAGTCATCGGGTTCGGGGTGCGGGTGCGAAGGGAACACCCAATGGGTCCGCGAACCGGAATCGACTAAGATCTCGGACAGTATATGGGCCACCAGGGTCTTGCCGGTTCCCGGTCCGCCGTGCAAGGAAAGGACCAGGGGACCCGAAGCGTAAGCTTCCTCGCGGTAGAACCGGTCGATGCTTTCGACGATGGCCCTTACGGCTACGTGTTGCCCGAATACCCTTTGCCCAAGGACCTGGTCTAGCTTCACGAGGTCCATTGTTTGGGATTTCCGGCAAAGGGCTTCCATTTGGTCGACGACTGGGGGCAGAAGCATGCGGTAAGCGACGTAAGACATCAACGTGAACCCAAATGCCACCAGAGACATAACCTGCGTTTTCAAAAAACCTCTATTCATTCAAATGTTTCATATTCTTTAAATATTCAGTAAAAAAAGCAGTGTAACTTCACAAAAGTACTCCAATTTTGGAATTTCATGAACATTTGTAAGAATTTTGGTAAATTCCATCGATAAACATGTTTTATTACAATATTGGTAAATGGTTCACACGCTCATCACATGTCAACTTCTGTAGGAATTACAGGTTGGCCACTCAGAAGCTGCAAATAGTGGCCAACTCAAACCGACCAATAGAAAACCCTGTACATTCAAGTCTTGCATATTTGTTCAGTATGTTGGTATATATGTAGACAATTTATTGTAAGCTATAAATATTTACATACCTGTATATTTCTGCGTGTTGTTTTCGATGATTTCCTAGATTTAGTTCTGTTTTTTCTTATTTGCGGATCCGGATTATTTCTGTTACTTCTATAACCTCGTTTCACGCGATTCACTGAAAATAAAATCTAAACTGCATATAGGACATAGGTGCAAGGCCTTATTAATCGATCGTAATAAATTGAATCTTACCTTCAGTCTCAATAAGATCTGTCATTCGCCATCCAGTCGATGAAAACTCGTAAATTGAGGTCACGAGTGCAGTTTTACATCCGATTTACATTTTAAACGCAGTGATGCTACGCCCATCAATGATCTACTCTCAAATGGCTTATAGAGGCTAGAGAATGTGCGTAGCACTCATTGGCTCCTGGGAAACTCAGGGCGGGTCTTTACTGCGTTCGTAATTAACATCACCCGGAATATTATCCATGGCATGCAAAAGCGCTTCAACTAGTTATCGAGATTGAGTAATTTATCCCCCAAATGTTACCTCAGCTGTCTTATACCTAAACTTACACATACTTATGATAGATGAAACAATAGAATTAATTGTCCTACCTGAACATGAATTCGAAAACCATCCAGTCTTTACGCAGTATCGAACTTTTCTGCAATAAAAACAAAAGACTAACGTTTAGTATACCTACTACATACATGAAAACTTCATAGCAATTGCATTTTAAAAAATTAAATGGTCATTTATCAAAAGCACAAAAGTGACATTCTTCAGATTTGAAGTTTAACTTGAATTGAAACAAAGCATTTATTAAATGAAAACCGTAGATAAAAAATTAAATTAAATGTGGGAGGAGCTTGGCATGAACGCCTGTCATTCATTGGTGTATTTGGTCAATGCAATTTAACATCAAACATCTCAACCAGCTTCTATTACAGACAAAGCATTGGAAATCGCCAATAACAGCAAACAGCAGTCAACCAAGACAAGAATATTTCTGAAAATTATTTCGTTTTTGGCCCCCTTAGGAGCTTCAAAAATTGCCTAATTTGTGGTATTGCACACAAAATCGGCGGGGTATTGGGAAAAGTTTTCAAATAGCAATAACAACGCCTCAGTTAGTACTTCACTGGCTATTGTAATGCCTCTGCGCAAAGATAACTTTCTTACAAATTACAACCCCATATAATGAACACTTGCAAGACGCCCGGGTACACTTGCTAAAGCCGATATCATTCAACTACAATTTCCCCTTGTATATTACTCCTAATTCATATTTAATGCCACTTATCACAGTTTTTCTGCTCTAGTAACTTCTAATATTCTGTATGGAATGCTTTAATAAGTGAATTTACAGTAATTTATGTATGGGGTTTTACACAGTTTTGGAAAGTAGGCCTACACTTCTGTGTTTATTAAATCTCAAAACCTGGATTTCCCTATATAGCTGTTGAATACAAAATGTCAATTGCAAAACAGTTGAGATTAGATGATCCACGACATGTTGAAATAAGTTTCATGTTTTTATCCTTTTTTTATATAATAAAAACAGAAACGATGTTGCATGTTTCACGAATCACTTACGCCCTTTTCACACGCGTGCCGATACGGACTGGTTCACTTTGGCTGGAATGTTCTATGGGATGTATTGAAAAGGGCGTAAGTAGATGTTCAAAAAAACAACTAGGCATAAATGCCATTATTTAAATTTAGTTCTCCACATTTATACCTTGAAAATTCTTAGTCTATTAACTTTCTTAGTGCTTCATTCGAAAATTAGTTTTATTTATACTATAATAATCAATATAATCGTACAATTTAAAAGATATACTTAAAACTACGACTTACTGTCTTATGCAATTTTTGTTACTTAGTTAATGAATGAAATTAGTGAGTTGCAGGCAATAACACGACATAATTAGTACTTAAGTATGTTGTTATATTGATCCGTTTTGCAGTGTTCATAAAGTATAACAATACCGAGATAATGTGGATGGAAATTAATGGTTGTAGCCGTATGAAAAATGCAAACCGAACTCGCACAAGCTGCACTGTAACATAATATAGATAACAATTATTACTCTACTATGAGTTTTACAGAAATTAATTAACGGAGCGAGAAAATCGATTCGGTCATGAGACCAAGCAAATCGGTCACGTGATTATACTATCACAATCGCAATCGCCAATCGACAATGTGCAAAACAAACATGGCTGCCCATTACATGCATGGAAACAGGCAAATCAATCAATGAATGCATGTGTTTTAGCGAACTCCCAATACAAATTTGCATCTATACGTTCAACCCTTTCACACATAACCCAGTTCTTCTTAACCTTTCAATGTTTCTTCAAGACAACTGTTATCTTAATTCTAACAATTGATATTTAGTGGTATGGACTTCCATGCAATCCATTCTCAATTCAATTAGCCAAAAAAACATTTTACAACTACATTAATAATTGCAATGGCCAACAAACACAGCAGATATGGTCAGGTTATTTTTGGTGCTGCCCCTTGAAATATTCCCCGCATGACAACAGTTTCACTGCATTTGCTTCTACAGGTTGTTAATGCAGGAAATAAGTTAAGGGCTATATCTGCTTTGTTTGTTGGCCCATTTCAAATCTGTTTTTGCCAAAATGCTCAGACTATAGTTGGCAACATTTCCTAAATTGAAACTATGCCCCTATCGGCAAAACTAACGGAATTAGTTTTCGAATGGCCTTGAAAGCATGCATCAAGGTCAAACTAGACGTTATAGATCGATGTTCCTCCCAGTGCGTAGACAAACTTTGTTCATACTCGTAAGTCACCTAGAATCATAGCTGTCAAAGTTATTTCCAAAGAGGCAAGACTTTTTGGACACTCTGTAAAGTAATTTTCATAAGGAAGTCACTAAAGCAAACTTACATAGTAGTCTTAAATTCATTTAGATTTTCAGCCCCCACAAGGAGCATCAAAAATTGCCGATATCAGTGATATTTCGCACCAATATGGCGGGGTATTGGGAAAAGTTTTCAAATAGCAATAACAACGCCTCAGTCAGTACTTCACTGGCTATTGTAATGCCTCTGCGCAAAGATAACTTCCGACCAAATTACAATCCCCATATAGTGAACACTTTCGTGACTCCCAGGTTCACGTGCTAAAACAACAGTTTCAGGAAAAAAAATGAACAACGTGCGTTTTATTTCAGCAATTCGCCTGAATTATACTGCAGTTATTCATCCAGACTAATATATGGGTATATAATCATAAAGGACGCTTTTTGATATGCCACAAAATGAGCATTAACATTGGCAGTTAATTTGGATGCACATTTTGAGGATCATCACGAGATCTTTGCAGTTGCCCGACATTACAGTGACAATTAAAACATAATAAATCTTCCAAACAAATCTTTGAAATGCAATTTCTTTATTCTGCATGAATAATTACATCTTATATTTGGAGACACTTTACGGCATTATTTTAATTCATAGTCACCCGTGACAAAATTTGATCCCACTTGATTAAATATTGACCGCATTTGATTATGATCCTAGCAAATTTGATCACCTTTTGGTGCATATTCATGAATCACTTGTGATCCCTTTTGTAATCCAAATAGATCAGTTGCATTTCATCGGATCAAAATGAATTCATGGTTGCATCCAATCAAGTCCACTATATACAATTCAACTTCAGTATTCACTGGGATCCAGTATACCTTTGCAGCTGGATCATATTTATATTATATTTAAATAAATTATATAGTTAGGAAAACTTGAGATTCTAATTTTCTTCAGAAAATAAAAAAAATAATGCTGGAACAATGATTTGATCCAGTTGATTAGGCGAAAATGTGATCAAGTTGGATCAGTGAACTTTTCATAAAGGACTCTGCAGTTCACTTGATGCAAGTCTCTCCTTTTATGATTAAGATTAATGACATCTTCCTTATTTTCCTCAAAATTCATCATGTATAGTTCGGTTATAGTTTTCCCATTGTATAATAGTTTGTCTTTAACTATCTAAATGTCATGTTGAACAGTTTTCTGTTTTCGAATAAAGTTTTCATTAATTTGAAAAATTGAATTTTGTGATGAAATAGATTCTCTCAGATGAATTTTCTAATAATTTCTCCCCCTTCTTTTATTTTCTCCCACTATAGAACCTGTTCTAAATAATAATTTCCGAGGGAAACTATATTTTAAACAGCATTTACGGTATACGTAAAGCGCATTCTGATTGGAGGTTTTTATATAGAAAAGAGCGAGATTTTCATGTTATCAGGTCACGTGGTTGCAGGAAATGGCGATGCACTGTAATAATGATCTGCAGTCACGTGATACTGCACGGCTATTGAGTGCATTGTGGGACTGGACACTGTTGCAACAGCATCATCGATCGCATATATATGCATGCAAGTGTACAGTATATAGACGTGGTCACGTGTTACACAAATAATGGCAATATGGCGCCCACTCAGGTAGGCCGTGCATTTGCATTATTCGCATTTGCATTTTTCACGCTCGCTGCGCCCCCTATAACCGATTTATTATTTATGATTTACCGTCGCATTGTCTTTTGTCCTTTCCCATCCCACATTACGATCAATAAAAAACAAAAAAAACCTTATCTGCCTCAATATCGTACTGTGCAGATTTGCATTTAGGCTTATATACAGTTGTTACATGCTTCGTGCTTATATAGGCTTCGAGTCAGTGAATATAGGCCTAAATCGCTCAGTAGTACTTATGAACTTTATATAAGAATCCAATTTCATTGCATAAAGTAATTCTGAATTACATCATGATCATTTTGAAAAAAGAGATTTCTCAATTGAGGCAAGAGATGAAATTAATACAAGGACCTCAAATTTTGACAAGGTCAAACAATTTCTTTCCTGCATTTTTCCATAATATTGCAATGAACATGAATTAATTTAAAATTGTGCATACTTCTATACATTTGTTTTAATGTGCTATATATATATGTAATGGATACAACTGGCAATGATATTTGTTTTATAGAACAGTGTATTACTTTCAAACATATCTTATATAATTGTATATATAATACAGTAGGACCCGCTTATAGCGTCTCCCGCTTACAACGTTATTCCGCTTATAACGTACAAATCCAATTTAACAGATTTTCAGCATGCCAACAAAAAAAGTCCGCATTTAACAAATCCCGCTTGTTATGTTGAAAAATCTTGCATTTGACCGCAACGCTATATCGAGGTCCTACTGTACATATATAATTTTGAAAACTTTATTCGTGAAAGATACGTAAAATTATGATCAAAATATCAAATAAAAACGAGTTAAGCCTATAGCCTACACATTACCACTTTATACAGTAACATTTCAAATATATAATAACCTTTTTTGAAACTTTTGAATAAATTACTCGGATGCAATGAATAAATTATTTCACATATAACTTACAGAAATATGTAAATTTTAACTCACTTGCATGCATGCATGCACTTTTGTGGGGCTATATATAAACATTTCAAAACTGTAAAACTATATGCAGTTTATATTAAAAATGTTAAAAAATAATGGTCTGTAATTGCTGAACACAGTATATAAAAACTGCAAAATGGAATTCGGCAAATTTGATTTAGAATCGCTTTGAATTCGGTGTATATATTGAGTCTATATGTACACATAATAGGCCTACATATAGCAAATGTAGGGTTCTGTAAAAATGGTCAAAATGGGTGTGGCATCTCATTAGAAGACCACCCAAAAACCAAATTTCCTAGCTGCCAAAGATTCATGGTGGATCATTGAGTCGTCACGCAGTGCAATATACATTCACTTTTTCTCCAACATGTGTCCGCCATCCCAATACCACTGCTGACGTCACACACACTTATTTCAAATTCAACTTCCAATAATATTATATATACATAACATTCCGCTTTTAAGTGCAGGTGATCACTGCATGACGAAACCGGAAATTCCAGAGGGAAATGCCGTTGAGAAAGTATCAAAGTATAAACGCACAAAGGAGTCTTTCTTTCTTTGTATAATAAGACGCGCGTTCCGCAACATTTGCAAGTTTAAGCTGGGAGCACGCTCCACCACATGTTGTGCGCATGCGCACGCGTGCGTGCAGCGCCGCCTGCGGTCGCCAGGCCAATTAATGACTACTCCATTGCCAATTAATGCTCCGTTTCAAACAAAAGCATTTCCGTAATGATAGGGCAAAAACTGAGCACATGATAGTGACAAAAATGCAGTATACTATATACAGCATGTCTTTTAGGTCAAAATGGTCCCACTGCACGAGCGGCCCCAAAATACAAAAATTCAGATTTTATTCATTTCAAGTTTAATATAAAGGTCGTTTTGTCCGCTCTGTCGAGTGAAAAACCATTAAAAAACATATTACAGATGCAATATGGTCCTAAATCACGAGTGGTCCTATTACGTATAGTATAGAGTCCTTATTTGGATAAATTTTACTATAGTGTATGGAGAGAACTGGGTCTTACAATACAGAAATAAAAATGTTTTTCCTTTTTGAAATTAAGCCCAATGATATAGACTTCAATATTATATTTGTACTATATAGTACCTGGATCTACCTAATCATCTCTCCAGAAAAAATAAGCGAACATCTATAGGCAAATATGGTCAAGTTATGGGGTTGAATCGACAGCTGAAATAACTCAATAATATAATTCTTAAATCTATAGAGAACAATTTTGAGATCTTGTATATTTCAGATGATAAGACGTTTCCTATACCTCTTATAAACCACAAAAGGGCAGGTTAAGTCCTTTTATTCAACCTGCCCTTTCGTGGTTTACGAGAGTAAAGATATTCATATGAAATAAACTCAATAACGGTTGGAAAATGTATAGACCTGTAAAAGTTGTATCTTGGGCTAAAATATAATAAGATATATTTAGATACATACCATCAATAATGAAAAGTAGGCGTGGTCTAAAACATGAAGGTGACTCAGAACTGACTGTCAGGTGTTGTTGAAGCAAATGACACAAAATGGCGGATAGTAAACAATGAAAGTGAACACTTGAGATGAACTATAAAATAAGGAAATATGACAGAAGAATATGGACATTGGTGTGCTATAATACTTTTTCGTTATTTTATTTATTTTGCGGTGCTGTGAAAGGAACCAGTTATAATATACCATGTGTGCGGTGTTTCTATCATGCAGATCCAAGTTGATGATTAATGAAGCAACTTTTAGCTTCTCATTTTTTTTCTTCTTCTTCTTCTTCACATGCACAGATTTTTATTGCTTATATATAGGCTTATATTTACTTTCGCTTGTACTTATATGAACTGCAATAAGTAAATAGCCATGCATAAAAATGGCGGTTTCATGGCCTTTGTATATAACATATACACACGGCAATCAACTTTCTCGCAGATTTAAAGTATTGCCGGTATTACAGCATTTATATACAAATTAACAATCAAATATATGAACATGTATATAACAAAAGTCTGATGATGACATTAGTTGCAATGTAATATGAAAGCTCAATTTCTTATACACTTTGTATAAGTGCACATGCCTTTCCTGGAAAGCTTTATCATCAATGATGATCTAACCATAGTGTGAATTGAATAAAAAGTATGAATGCAATACGTGTATAATAATAATAATATAATTAAGGCATTTAAAACTCATACAATCACTTTCAAAATTTCAAATCCATGTACAGCTATACGTTTTGAGAAATATAGGCTGGAATGGATATTGGCTTCTTGGTTCTCAAAAGATGATAATGTCATGGATTTAAGATGAGGTATATGATGACTTATAGATGATTTTCTCAGAGTGTAGCCAATTAAAACAAATCTAAAGAGTACACGTTTTGCGGCTGTGTATGTAATTCAAAATGGGTATAATATTTCACTATATTGGTACTTTAAAAAGCTCATATAATACGAGGCAGTGATCAAACTTTGGACACAATTCATCTCGTTTGCCATCTACAATAACATTTCAATATATATATACAATTAATGAATGCTTAAAAGGTATAAATATTGCATATGGCCATGCAGAGAGAAATAAAATGATTGATAACTATAGCTCAAACTTTTTATATTATATTTACTTAAACTTATAAAAAAGGAGATCTTCATTTTGGATTGTGCCATGGCAAAGAAAGGGCCATTTTTCCCAGACATTTTCACATGATGCCTCAAACTATTTTTTTTTAAACGGACAAGAAATTGGTACAAATTCATATCACAAACAGACATGTATAACAAAGTTTTTTTTTAAAAATGAAATGTAAAAAATTTATCGTGTTATAATAAAAGTGCAGAATTTGATACTTTTTCTTTATTTCCCTCTGGATTCGAGTTATCTGAGGTTAGGCTGTAAATCTGACCAATGTCCATGCAGCAAGACTTTCTTATATAATTCCATCCATACAATATGGAAAAATGTTACAAATCTTGGTAACTTCTGTTCCGTTTCACCCGGATAATCGGGACAAATGTGGGCGCGGATTTGGCGAATGGAAAAAAAAGACGTATAAAATTCCCAGCAGGCCTGTTGGAGGCTGGCAGCTAGTGTGGAGGGATGCGAAAATCCGACAGAAAAGTGTGAGCAAAAGGGGGGATGCATGGGGAAGAAAAAGGAGAGAAAAGACCGTCATGGTGCCTCATTAGTGAACGAACTGCTGCAATAACGAGCTGCGAATCGATTCGATCGATTCTTTATCGATAAAGGCCGGGACATAAGAGAGCCCTATAGCCTGATGTAAAGGATAAAGGAAAGAAGGTGGTGAATATGCGAGAAAACGAGCAGCAAAGTCGGTTCGTTAGTCCCATCGATCGGTGTTGTTAACGAGTGGAAGGGCGGCCATTCCCGACATGCAACTCGCGCGTCGCTCGCAGCGCCACCACTCGGCGCACCGCGCACTTTACTCACTGCTCTATCATTTATTAAAGCCAATACACGTCAAATGTTACTCGTAAGAATGCTGTGACAACTGACTTCCTGCAATGGTTTACACGCTTTTGTATGTATATGAACACGTTTCCGCTGCAAATTGCACATGCGCAGTATTTATTGTATAGTCTGTTAACCCCCCCCCCCCCTGCCCCCCACCAACATGTTTGTACACTTGAGAAATAAGTAAATACTGCAGGTGAAATTCGTGAAATGTAGCAAACGTTTTCAGCTGTCCTTGTCAAACTGTTTCTCATGAATTTACTGCAGGTACATTCATATTATATGTGTGTAGACAATACACAAAAGCTTGGTGTAAAATGGGCGTAACCTGCCACAGTTTGAACGCATTTTATATACCAAATGCATAAATTCCTTAACTGTCAGAAAGCCTAACCTATACAACTTAACCTATTAATTTATTCAATTCGTGATATACATTCCTGCATATTTCTTAATCAAAGAGTTGCGTTTGTTTACAAGTGCATGTGTGGCAGGTGTTCAATTACACCCTATACATGTTCAGGTATATGTACACCTCCTAGAACAGGTGTGCAAGCAAATCTTCAACTGTTATACAATTAAAAACCCTTAATTTGGGTGTAATTGGCAACAGCTACTTCCTTGATTATTCAAGAATGTTATGTATATCATTTCCAGAGAAGAATCTTTTCTCGATTGGATGATGTCATGCAGATTTAACATTGCACCTTTTAAGGTGTTTGCAAACTATATAGTTTATCTAATCAGAAGAGGTTGTTATCACCTAAAATGCGTTCATGCACTAAGGCAGAAAATTTTGGTAATTGCCGTTTATAATATGGTTTAAATTTTGGAAATGCTATAACCATATTCTGATAATAAATTCGGAGTAATTTTTAAATTTTTACAATACAGTACTTATACACTGAAAATTTATATAAAAATATTGACATTTATATATATGAGTGTTAATTAAACTATATACAGAGCTCCACCATAACATACTAATCATATAAATGTTTGAAATTGATATGCTTAGCCTTTGAAGTTTCCACGACTTTTGGAATTATAAAGATTGTTGTTATGAGACGAACAATACAGTGAAACAATGTATTGACGTGGTTTTATTTGCAAATTTAATTGGGTATGGATATAGATGTTATTGAAGTACATAGATTTAGTGCATATATTGAGTGCGGATAACAAGCGGAAATTTGACATTTTCCTCCTGCAAAAAGATACTTGAGATGTGCACATGTATTCGCACAACGTGCCTTGTATCGTGCACACAAAGCTCATCTTTCCCAATTATAATCGACAAACATCATCTTGATTCAAGTATGTTTTTCGTTTCCATGGTTTCTGCATCACATATATGCTTGGAAACCGATCATGCACCAACCACCTCGTGCACATGCAGTCATTCTCAACTCAAAAATTCCCCCAATTTATACATACATACGTAATTCAAAACTCAATATTCAAAATACACAATTATCCTCTGCCATTCTGGTAAAATCACGTATTTTTCTATATATGATGCCAAGAAATAGCTCTTTCAAAACGGATAATTCGTTTTGAAAATCCACATTCAATGTAAAACTGCACAATATTGATTGAATCACAGTTGTGGAGAAGTAAAGCTGTAAGAATTATTAGATGTTGGTCTTCATTTCTAAAATTAGTGCACATAGCACAGTGATGTGTATATAAATATAGCTATAACACAAACCGCAATTTTATGGCACAAAACTAATAATATGCATTTGTTTTGCATGTCCAAGGACCGTTTTCAATTAGTTTTCAAAAGATAAAAGCCCTTTCTTATATATAGCGACAAAGAAAACTTAAAATTCAGTGGGGGCGTTTTTAAAAATATTAATATGGTTATGCATTTTCAAATTTGGAAGATTGTGATAAATTAATCAACAAAAACCGGTATAAAAATAGTCTTAAGGGGTGAAACCAAACGTTATATCGAGATTTCACTTCATTAACTTTTCAGTAAGACCATATTAAAGGTGATATGCAGGCACAGCTATTAAAAAATGATGTTTTATCTATAGCTATAGGGGATAGGCAGCGATGCATGTTGTAAAAATATTGGGAAACAAAAATGACAACATGTACAAGTAATATTTACATACGTGTGAAGAATGTAATTTCACAGCCAGTGATTTGCATTCAATTCACTCTATAGTTCATTGCATGCAAGTGTCGATAGCTATAGTATATATAGACAGACATTTTTAGGGATAACCTATATAAATGGACTGACAAATGGCCCTGCTTCGTATCTCCTCTATAAATCATGAAACAATGAGCGACACAAACAAGATGGACCCAAGTAGATAATAATTCATGGAGCAGCTATATACTAGTTGCTGTCCAACATTTCATATCTATAAACTGCCCACTCCCCCAAACAAACAAAAAATCCTCCTTCAACACCTCTCTTTACGCACACATATATAGTATTTAAAAAAAGACAGCTATAGTATAATAGATTTCGGCAAAACTAGGACCATGTCTGCCTTCATGCTTGTCAATGCGTGTAATAATAAAAAGCAAGGGATCGATGGACTCCCCTTCAGTTGCACACAAAGGTTCCCATGTAGGCCCTAATTGGCTTCGTTTGTGAATTGTAGCATCCAGACGGAACCTGGCAACACGACTTAACGGTGTACCACGTGGTCAGGAGGCCCATTCTTTGTAAACGTGTTTCTATATCATTCACAGTACAGTTATTACAAACACTTGATATATATATACACATAAATAATATAAAAATGTAATAATTTTCCACAACTCCATTGGCAATAGCGCCTCACAATGTTGCTCCAAATATTTACAAGGTGTCCGAGAAGTCTGTTCAAATTGTTTTTTACTTTGAATAGAGGCGACTATAAAACAACAAAAATTGTGTAATGAACATGCCTCTTCTTTGACCTTAGAGCATCACTTAAAGGTCAAACAACTCGGTCGGTTTTCGTTGTTCCAGTTTTACAATTCAATAATTTCACAATCGCAACAATGGGTTAGAATGCAAATTATTTGACAAATCTGCATAAAATGTACATATAAACTGAATAAAGGATTACTTTAATTGTTCCGTTGAGAATTAAAATAACTAAATTAATAATAAATGCGTGTTTTATAGTATACATATAATGAAAGTAATTTACTGAAAAACCAAAAACCTGGTTGCTTTTGCAATTTTTAATTTTTAAGGTTTTATAATTTATTTATCGATACAGGGTGTTTCACAATTCAGGGGACAAACGCATAATGAATGATCAATGGAAAGATGTGGGGAGCATGAATTATGGATGTCCTACTTAAAAACCGAAGAGTTTGGGGACATTGGTTTACAGGAACATTATGTCCCCTGAATTGTGAAACACCTTGTATAAGCCATTACATAGCTGTGTGCATGATGTTTGTTGCTTAATTTTAATTATAGCTTTCTGAGGAATCAATTCTATATATATATATATATTTTTAAAATAGTAATTGTATTATTGGCAAAGTAATTTCTAAAATTTATGCTCTTCATGACGTTATTAAAGGGGAATTGCGTGAATTTAAATAATAAATCAATGGATAATTTGATTCAAGTGGGTATATAAAATTTGAAACCGTTTTTTTCCTCACCACACTTTACACTGAATTTTGCATCCATATTTGTCCCCAGGGTGGGATAAAAAATAACGACCTTGCGGAAAGCGAGGAAATTATGGCAAGTTTCCAAAATTCGAGTTCAGAATGTAATATTTGGGTGATTGTCCTTCGTCATGCATCAGCTTGAATCATCGCACATACTTGTCGATTTGGGCCTAGCTTTTGTCGTAAACTCGTGAAACATCGCACCGTTTTGTGCACAAAATACGCCGACAATATACTTAGACTTATACTATAAACTCGTTTATGCATTATTACATCAAAGAATAGCATTCTGATGAGAAAAAACTTAGGCATTGGCCCCATGCAGGGATTTCGCCCAAGATATATTAAATACCCCACAAGATTCTCTCTTTCTATCATTAAATCTTCCATTTAACCAACATGCAGTTTATAAAGGTGCATCAAATATAATTCAATGAATAGACACACTGAATCGATTTTCCTGCAACCAATCGCAATTACAATTATTCTCATCTTGTTTAAATTCCCAAAAATTGACACTGATTTAATTAGTTATGATTTTAATGTTGAAAGCAGATCAAAGTCCAATTTACTTGATTGATATGATAAACTAGGGATTAAGAAACTCTTTGTCATTACAACTGATCAAAATAAACCAAAAAAATATAAAATCATGATTTGTGTGTTAAGATTGAATGCAGTCAATGTCTGATTTTGAAACAACTGAGATCTTCTTTTCCAAGAATAAAAAGCTAGACAATAACTGCCACGAAAGCTTAACTCCAGAAAATGGACAAATCTAATCTTCTGTCTCATCAAAATATTTGTGTAAAAAAATATATAGATACTTTAAGGGATCAAGGCATTTACTTCAGAAAATTAAGTAAAATAAACCTTATTAAAAAAGACAAAAGAAAATGTCCCCAAATAAGACATGCGGCCTTTTTGCATGATATAAAGCTGTGTAATAGTATATATGTATAGTGAAATGAAAGATTAGTGCAAAAAGGGGAGTAGACCAGCATGTTTCATACTAAATTGTTAGCAGTATAGTGTTTTATTTTTTGCTTAAATAGCGGAAAAGTGGCCATGCAGAAGGAAGATTAGAGAGAGGATTTGAAGGCTTATACCTCGAGGTTTTAGCATTTGTTCTGCGCAAGAGGATGCCACACATAAGCTGCTCTTTAATCCGATTACTTCACCGAGTCCTCTTAAGGTCCTTGCCCCCTATAAGGGCCCTTGCATCTCTACATGCATGCAAGCCTCCCACAATAACAACTCCACCTGACTGGCAAACAAGACAACACCGTCAAACAGATGGTCATAGTAACACTTGACTCGATATATCCCAAAGGCCCCAAAAAAAAAGATCACAAACGCCCATTTCCCTTTAAGTCAACTCAACTCGCACATGCAGTTAATCGGTGTCAATTTTGCAAATGCAAATCTTTGTTCACTGTGCGTACAGATTTGAAAATACAATGCAAACAACATTTACATAAATTCTATATTCCATCTATGAATAGGCACATTGCAAACAGTGACAGGGAAGAAAATGCATATAAACTTAATGATGTTGAACGTGATATGTTTTTGGGATATTTGAATATTTTTCTTTTGAAGCGAATTCAATAAATCAAGATATTTTAAGTAGCTCTTTCTACAAACTAAATCTCAACATGATGTTCATAGCACAAATTACATTCATATTAAAATAATAGTATTTAACTTTAATATTCCATTTTACAAAATACAGGCTTCGATTTGAAATTGACAGTGAAATTCAAGACTCCTTTACTATACTACAATTTAACGATATTTACACACTATACTTGGAAAAATAAACGACATCAACAATTATTTATCACTTAGTGGTCCAAGAATAATGTGTTGCCTGTCCATTATTGATTACTGTATTTCACTGCTTCATTTAACACAACATATAACTATATATACATATACTCACAATTGATCAATCATGACATAGTAAAGATCAGCATATTGTTAAAACAACGCATTTATAGGAGCTATAAACAAATATTCAAATTATAAGTTTCGATCATATATATTACAGTAAAACTTGTTCAATAGGGACTCGACCAATAAGACCACTCGTGATTTAGGACCACATAACGCCTGTATTAGGGTCTTATTGAATGGTTTTATACACTCGGAAATAAAGAACGAACTACTTTTACTGAATTTGAATGAAAATAATAAAACTTGAATAAAATTACAATTTGTATAAATGAAATGAATGAAATTTGAATACTACATACAATATATGAAATTGGAATAAAATGACAATTTGAGTATAATAAATGAAGTTTGAATTAAATGAATGAAGTTTGAATAAAATAAATGAAATTTGAATGCAATGAATGAAGTTTCCCTAACAAAAATTGTTGGCTGTCACATGCATGCCACATGCCTGCAAGGCTGCAAGTGAAACATTCACAGCTTTATTGCAGACCTGCGACAGCTTTAAAAAATTTGTTAGGGTTGAATACAATAAATGAAGTTTGAATGAAATGAGTGAAATTCGAATTAAGTTTGAATAAAATTTGAATGCAATGAATAAAAATCTTAATTTTTATATTTGGACCGCTCGCGTGCATTGGGACCATTTTGGGTGCGACCATCGTTGGTCTTTCAAAGCAAACTGTGCACTGTTTAATAAAACCTAAGCGGTGTAAATTACGAACTTCATTTATATACGAGATTAATTTGCATGCTAGATTTACTTCTATAAGCTGTCATTTGAAGACACTGGAGGCAATATACACACAGTAGAAAGTTTGTTTTTGTTTGGGATGTACTATATAGGATGTGCATTGCACAGTTGCTGAGGCGATAATCCAGGTTTATTGTAGGTACATATTGCATGAAGTGGCGCAATTAGCGTGCAAAATGAATATATGTATGTATATATACTATATAAGCTCAGCTTCTCCTTTATGCTCTGCTTTTTTGTGCATGTATATTACAGAAGGATAAAGTTGAACGCGTGCCTCGGATTATCGACTTTCATTTGCTTTTTGCACACACTTCATTCACGCACAGAATTAATTTCCACATTACTCGCTTGATGAATGAAAAGTGCATGAACTGGCTGCTCTTAAGCCTCTCGCAGCAGGTCAAAGGTCGTGCTCAGCTAACATTTTGCCAGCTGCTTATAAATCTCTTTGGCTTTCATCGCCATTCCTCCTATGCTATACATACATAGATAGATATATATAAATGTAACTTTGCTATTTTTTTAAGGGGCAGGGGTTAAAAAGCTAAAAAGCAGGGTTAAGTCGAGGTGAAGATGCGAAATTTCTCTCTTTCTCTATATACACACACTTATTTCCTGTTCTTGAGGAGCGACACAAATCGTTTGTGGCAACACTAATTGGCGGCGAAGAAAAGTCACTTCAAATGTTGCATGGCTCTGGGCTTAAATATAGCGATTTCAAAAATATGGCACATGTGCCCCTACCTAAACGAGAAAACAGCCTGAAAAGAAGAGTCGTCGTTTTTTTATTAAAAATAGCCTGTATAAGGATTGTTAGGCAATAAATACAGATTTCCCAAGAATTATAATATACAGTTACATTGTAGAAGAAAATGTAAGATGAAAACCCAATGTTTATTTCATTTAATGTTGTAATATATTTTGCCTTTTATAATTACAATACAGAAGACAAAACATTTTCTAATTATAATGTTCATTTTTGGACACTAGTGTTTTGTAAAGAAAGTCGGTGTTCACTAAAGTATTAAACGACTGGAAGTAAAAACGATGGCACCAGGGCCCTATTTCTCGAAAGCAAAAACAAAACGAAAACGATTGAAATATTGGTTTTGTGATTTCTCGAAAGGAAAAACAAAAACTGAAAGCAAAAGAAAAGCAAAGCAAAACAAAAACGATAAATAATTGGCTGTTTGATTTCTCAAAAGGAAAAACCAAAATCAAAACAAAAACGATACCAAAGAAAAAACAAAACGAAAACAGATGAAAAGCAAAAATCTATGAACGAAAACCAAAAACAAAATCCAAAAACAAAAACCAAAAATTAAAACATTTCAAAGTTTTGAGGAATCAAGTCATTTCGGTTTTGGGTTTTTGCTTTCGAGAAATAGGGCCCTGGGAGACGCCCCTTGGTGACGTCATCAACGACCTTGAAGCATTACTGCAAGGTCAAACGGGTTCAGCCAGTATATGTCATAGATGAGTAGTTTATAGTGTTTGGAAAACGTAAGCCACGGTATAGTAGAAATATAAAATTTACTTAAAAATTGATTGTAAAATAAGGAATTAATGATCAAATTATTAATTTTGATGCTGTCTCTTGCAATTACTGAGTGTTCAATGACGTCACTAATGCGGCATGCATAATAATTTTCGTTGTTTTTCGCTTCTTTTCAAAGTTATTAACAATATAAGCAAACTTTCCGATCACCCTGTAAGTTGAACGCATTAATTGAAGCAACTTTGGTGAATCTTGAATAAAAGTGGTTAAATTTGCGAATATATTTTCAATGTCATGCATTAATAAAGGCATTGCGGCGGCATCTTGAGAAAGCATGTAAGACATTTCAGGAACTCATAAGGTGCTATATATGATCCATGATAGAGCCAAGGGCAAAATGGCGCAAACAACACAAGCTAATTGTTTCATTACCAATGACGAGCAACTGTTATTTCACTGTGAACTTGCCGCCAACTCACACTTTTCACACACTTAAATCTGCTTTTGTAGAACTATGCACACATCAGTCACGTGACCCCCAAGTATACCCAGGAGTTTTGTTTATACAGCGCCACCTATCATGCACACTCAACTTATGTAAAATTGCGCAAAAACCAAGTTGTAATCGATTTGAATTGGGGTCTTATTAGGTATTCAAGAATGGAGATATTGTGTAACCCATTCAGGTGTTTTCGCAATTATGTTGGCAAAAGTTTCAAATCATCAAACAAATGGATTCCGAGATAATTTGGAAAATCTGTTTTCAGAATTGAGAGATTCTGTTTTTTTTAACTGCATATACAATATGGTGATTTCTGGTTATTAAACTAGTTTAAACTTGGCTGCACACGTATATACACACAACAAACACAAGCCAGTTAGAGTATTTAGTCAATATTGATCTAATATGCAGCACCAGAGGGCGCTGCTGCAATTTACTGCAAGACTTCCCAATAACACCAAATTTCATTTTGAAATGTAATAAAGCAAAGCATGGACAGTCTACACGCATATTAATAAATTTTAAAATCCTACCTTCCTGTAGTCTACGTCAGAGGGCGCTGTAGTCAACAGTTACACTTCACACCAAAAGGCATACACATTGATCGTGTTATCAAATCAGTATTTTCATCCTGCAATTGAGAAAAGTGAAAATATAAAGCACAAATTTCAAACTGTATTTATTTATGCATATAGGTTTGTAGTATTTTAACACACAGTTGATTTCGGTTATTTGGGTCTTTCCTTAAAACTGCATGCATGCACACTTCACTGCATGAAAAGACATTGTTAGAACTACACAAAATGTAATTTATTGATCTCAGACTGTCTTTTCTCAAAATTCTCTTGCAAGACGCGGCGAATATAATAAATAAATAAACAAACGACGATTATATTTGTATTTTTGTTGGATGTGCGTGGGACACATAAAGAAAGCTACATCAAATATAATGTTACAAGCCCTGGGGTAAATAAATATGAATTACAAGGTTAAAGGCCGAGTTGTGGCGACTCTCAAAGATGTCTTTTGTACGAGCTGGTCTGTGGAAGTTATATTTGAAACCTAAAAGGAGAAATTTGGTTGCACAAAGGCGTGTCTTTTGACGAAAACCATGTATACACTTTTTGGTTAACAACCAAGTCCAGTATATGGCGACATATAATACTTAATAAACCACAAGCTCAATCTTATTCTTGCTCTCATTGATAAGACGTATACAATCTCTTTAGAAATAAACAAATAACTGAAGTCGTAATATATATATATCAACATTTATGGCATTATGCAGATAGGCTTCTGCGCTACTTAATTAAATAAGTTATTATAGTTTCCCCCTTGAAACATATATCACTGACAGAAAACAAAGTCATATTCAGTTCAATCTCAAAAGTAACATTTTGTTTCTCTGCTCCAAGTTGCTGTTTACCTTCTTATACACAGGGTGTTGCAGAATTACAGGGGACAAACTTACAGGGTGTATTCCCTGCATGAAAACAAGACAAAGTTCCTATAAACCCATGTCCCCAAGTAGGACCTATACATAAAATGTGACATCCATAGTTCATGATCCCCACATCTTTCCATTGATAATTCATAATGCGTTTCTAATAAAATTTGTGGGGAGCATGAATTATGGATGTCACATTTTGTGTATAGGTCCTACTTAAATCCCATAAGCATTTGGGGACATATGGGTTTATGTATTTCTAGGAACTTTGTCTGAAATTGTTTTCATGCAGGGAATACACCCTGTCAGTTAATTTATCCCTGTAATTATGCAACACCCTGTATATACAATATGTATAGGGAAATACTTGAATTAAGTTATATTTCTTTAAAACGGAATGAGGTGATGAGACAAAATACGTCAGTTCACCTTTTTAAAGACGCCATCATTGCACATCTTATAATTGTTGTAGGGCTATCTGTGAACCTGCCAAAGACGGAGATTGCGCCGAAAAAAGCGATGACTTCATTTAGATTTCCGTGTTTTAAGCAATTAATGGAAAAGATGAAAACTGTTGAGTAAATAGAGTAAATGGGGTGGGTTTGAAATTGGCAAGGCAGGCAGGCAGGCAGTGTGACAAGACATGCATGAGTTACAAGAAGAAGACTGCTCAGGGACAAATATGAATTGAGAGATGGACGGATAGAGGGATGAATGGAATGAAGGAATGAAGGAAGATGACGGATGCTGTTGTCGGCGACCCTAAACGCCATCACTTTGCCCTTTTCGTCTTTCACATTTTTGTCGCCCTTTACACACGTGCAAGACCTAAAACTTGCGCCGACACAAACAACAAACATGAAAGACTCTCTTCTCTCCATGCACCATCTTACTTCTTCCTTATCTCTGGCGTCTTTCTTCCTACATATACGATTAATTTCATTTTTCCCCATCATCATCATCATCTTCGCTCCGAAGCTTACATAACACTGCCAACATCCATTATTTATATTTACAGAAGAAGCCCTATACATACGCATATACAGGTTGGTGCATAACTCGCAAGACCCTGCATGTAATACTATACCTAATAGAATTTCCCCACATTTAATGCATTAAATTTAGAGATAAATTAATTGCTTCAGATGTCTTAAAGTCAATTTGTAAAACTAGATTTAGATGTTTTGTTATGCACAGTCAATGATTTTAGCGGTTAAGTTTCCAGAGCTAATAGTTGGTTTTTATGAATGATTTAGCCCTATATGCCTATAATGAAGGATTTAATTAAAAATCAAATTGCAAAGTATAATTAAAAACTTGTTTGCGTATAACATCTTCTATATAATCTCTTATATACAGGAGAGAGAATGAATAAAGTTATTAAGTGTATATAATTGAAATCCGAAATTGCCAAACATTTTAAACATTCAAATCTGCAATATATAGTTCACATTATAAAAGAGATAAATAGATCAACAAATATGTATGCCCTTGTTTAAATAAAATGGGATTGCTTCACAATTTCAGTACATACATTTTGCAGGAATTTAATTTAGCACATAACATACTTAATATGCAGTATATAATAATAATAATAATAATAATAGCAATATAGGATGTGATATACAGGAGCTAATGTACTTTCATGTTTGAAAAATTGTAAGAAGTTCATGATAGGAGATCAGGTTGTTGTTTAAGGGAAGACAGCAGGTGGCATTGTGTGTGTGTGTGTGAGAGAATAAACTTAGTAAAAGAAAAAAGAAAAACCTGTTTCTGGCTTATATTATGGACACATATAGATAGTATATTTTGGATCGAGAAGTTTGGTTGATGGCGATGTAGGGGGTCTGTTTTTAGACTGTATAGAACATTGGAGACTCATCATTCAATATTGTCTAGTGCATGACAAGAAAGAAAAAAATGTATATAGGCAGGCTTTTCCTAATAGTCCTATAATATACTTTGTACATAGGCTCTAATATACAAAGCTAGAGGAGTGAATCTATGGTTTTTGGAAACATGTTTTACCCCCTGCAAAGCCTAGGACACAAGCGATGACAGGGCGGCGACAATTCGATGCGAAAAATGGCTGCTGTCACGGCACAACTTTGCCTCCATCACTCACCTCATCCATGACCTTTCAACTCCATACACATAAACATATCATATAGTGCATGTATATACTATACACCAATTTCAAATTCACCTCAGGGGTTGTGCCAATATAACGTAATCAGGTTTTTAATTTGTGTGTAACATCGCTTGTTTAAATTTCAATTCGACAAATTCTAAACAATTAATTTAAACACTCCATTGTATAGATATCATATCAATTTAGTTTGCTGAATAATTATAATTATTAATAGTATCTATACAGTGGAAATTGGATTAGTGTTTGAGAAATTACAGGACAATGTATGGAAATTTTGCAATCGGTTTAAAAATATACTTTGAAATCTTCCAAATTTTATTATATGTTGTCAGATTTATTGAAGCATTTCAGTTAAAATCAATGTTTTGGTTATTTAATTCATATCAATGCGCAGCACTGAGGTTTTTAAGTGATTTTGGGCATTCTTATATGCAAATTGAAAAGGGGGAAATATAGTTGAAGACGTTTTTTTTTAATTTAAGAAAATTACATTGCAGAAAGTACAGTTTAGTTTGCTGAGATTTTTCACAACTGTGCATGCAGGGAAAAGTTCACATGCCTTCATAGAAACATGATGAACGATTGGGTCTTTATTTTCAGTTTGAGGCTATCAATCAGGATTCAAGATAGAATCATGTATAGCCATAGGCTAGTTGCTTTTCCAATAAAAACCTATTGAGCATCATAAATATGAATATCTTCAAACTGCAATAACCAAATATCGCCAAAAACAATTTCATAAGCAAATTATTTTCTCTATGCCGTTGTTTTTGAGACGAATAATACTTCAATTAAAGAAAAACAACATTTTTTGAAACTTAAATTTTAAATTTTGCAGAAATCATTGACTATACACTCAAATTCTTCATCAAAACCAGTTAATTATATTCATTTGGATTACATTGCAACTATATCAAAATTATAATAGGAAAGAAATCTCAACCTACATTCAGATTTTGGTAATTATATAGAAATGATTTCGTTTTCAAGATAATATTTTGGAGACAAGACTGAATGCAATGTTTGATTTAATTTTACAAAATTCTAACTAAAATTTAGAATTCCTATTTTTAAATTGGAGTAATTACATATAACGTAATTTATTGAAGGTCCCTATACATATACCGAAACCCAAATTGTATTAAGTTGTATTCGCAGTTAATTAATTACGAGGAAGTTGTGTTTTGACAGAAATAAATGTCTTGGGATTGCAAACGTGCAATAACGATATACATATACATAAAAGTTGAGGAGGGATGGGTATTTCATCCATCATAGTCGTTGATTACCCCATCTCCACTTCTGACCCCCCAGAAACCCGTCATGTGGGGTCCCAAATATCAGCAACCAAATGGGCCCTTTCCTATTTCGGAAACCGATTTTTTTCCTCCCCATCCCCAACAGCCCCCCCCCATAAATTTTCAATGCAGAAACAAACAAACAGAAGAAAATCTGAATAGTAAATATGACTATGATCGATATTGCTTGAAAGGGCATAAGGTCAGCAGGGGGCCACAATGGTTGGGTCACGACTTTTCACCCTTTGCAAACGCCACAGACCAAGCCTGGCCAATCATAATTTTTCCTGTTATTTTTTCCTGTGTATGCAATCGTGGGAAAATCAGTTTTCTGTATAAAATGTGCATAAAAATGTTTTTCCCAGCATTTCTTTGCTTCAAACATGAAATGTAATAAAATTGGGCCATAAATTGAGCATAAAGAAAAGTCGGTTGGGCCAAGAAACAAACAAACCCTTTATAAATCCGCGCCAATAAATAAATAAAAAAGGGAAACCGCATGAATTTCTACATTTTTACAATCGTTTTAAACGGAAATGACAATTCACATTCCACCAACAACGGAAATTTGCAAAATTGGTTTTCAAAATAATTATAAAAAGAAGAAGAAAAAATACAAATATATAACTTGTATTCCAAAGAAAACTTCGGAAATTTAAAAGAAGATATTACTGCACAAGTAATCTAGAACTAAATTACAATTTTAGAGGTCCAATAGGTATTACAGTTTAAATTAATGCAAAAATGAAATAGAAAATTTTAAAAAAAATATTTCTACTAACCAGTTAGAAAGTGGTGACCACACCTTCGCAGTTCTTCTGGTCCAGACACATATACTACATGGTTACCCTGAAATAACAAAAATAAACAAGCTATGTAGCTCAATATAATGTGAAAAGTATAGTAACAAATCTGCCAATTTTACAATCTGCAATGATAACTTCAAATATGTGTACGAATAACAATGTATATTTGGCAGTCTAATTTATATATTTGTAGACATTCAATTGGTTTGTAATTTTGTTATCTTATAGTTTAAGAACAGTTGCGACAATATTTCCTTGAAATTCCTATTTTTTTCCTAAAATGGGTAGACAATATCTCCGTTCACTTCCTGTTGCATTTTACCTTCTATAATGGAAACAAAATCAATACCGTATTTTTAAAATATACAGGTTAGTCCAAGTTTTGAATTGCAATTGGTTCGAGGTCCCTGATAACAACACAGGATATTTTGAAAATATTATCACTTTGCATGACATTTAAACCTCGTTGTAAACTATTTGGTATCTTGGAATCTTAAGAAAATAAGTTGCTTAGATTTTCAAGTTTCCAGATAATTTTACTGCAAAATATTGCACAACAATTTAGTTTACATTTATTCTTAACTCACGGTCTTATTTTGTTACCAGAACAGTGTTGCATGTGCGGAGGAATACATTTCCCTCCAACTCAATAATTTGCGATTGCGAATATTTGGACAGCATGAAAATTGTCTATATTTTTATTATACGTAGTATGAAATGTATGGTGGCCCAAAAACCGCCGAGTCAATAATTCAAATGGAAAACTAAAACAGTTTACATTGCAAACAAAAGATATGTTATATTTCAATTCGAAACAAAAAGCATTTAAATCGTTTCAGTTTTGAATAATATTGAAATCTTTCAGGTTTTGAGTAGAAATCTTTCAGGTTTTGAGTAGAAATCTTTCAGGTTTTGAGTAGAAATCTTTCAGGTTGTGAGTTGAAATCTTTCAGGTTTTGAGCAGAAATCTTTTAGGTTTTGAGCAGAAATCTTTTAGGTTTTCAGTTTAAATCTTTCAGTTTTGAGTAGAAATCTTTCAGGTTTTGAGTAGAAATCTTTCAGGTTTTGAGTTGAAATCTTTCAGGTTTTGAGTTGAAATCTTTCAGTTTTGAGTTTAAATCGTTTTATTTGTTTTCAACGCAAGCAGTCTTATAGTTTTCGATATATTTTATCGATGTTTGAAAATTCCAGTTGACAGGTCTGGGCCACCATATATATGAAACTTAGTGAATTACTTCTATTTGGGAAAGGGCTAAAAACAGCCAATAGGAATGTATAGATTCAACAGAGACTATATAGATTGATTTAGGAAGACTGTATAAAGTGATGTGTAATATTCAGCTAGGGAAAGGGAAAAGTTGTCGTGGGAAAAGATGCAAGTTGGGAGAAGAAAAGGAGGAGATATGATCTTGCAAGAGGGCGACCCTGGACCTGGAGGGTGCAAAAGAAAAACTATATGAGAAAGAAAAAGAGGGCCAACCTTGTGTCCGAGACAAATGTTTCTCTTCTCCGGACGATAACGAAAGTGCGGCCATTAAGACCTATAATGGCGGCCAACAGTAGCAGTGTTGGCCATGTTTATTGCGACTATACCCTGCACTGCACCCTCAACTTGCCAAGTGTAAACTACTTGCATGCCCATTCCCATTCCCACGTGTAAAAGCAAACACCCTCTCCTATAGGCCTATAGACCACCTGCGACTCGAGACCACCTTCAATTGTTCCAAATAAAAATTCACCAAATATATAATGAATTTCTCCATTCAAAACTCGTTCATGAATTTCAAATATTCAACATCAAAAATTTAAAGGCTTCACAAATTATTCAAATTGATACATATTAACTAGTACACCAGTGATTAATATTTGTCGTAATTAGGAGCCAAATTAAAATGTCCCTCAATTTGACAGTAAAAAAACTAACATCTTTCTTAATTGACATTATAGAAAAAAATCGATAATAATGTTGAATATTTTTTTCCCTTAAGAACGAGAAATAATTATACATATATATATATATATATGGGTTTATTTTGGAATAAATATTACATGAACTGCGGCCAATCAATCACTACGCCACGCCTCTCTCGTCAAATTGGGGAAACAAATCTATACTGGTACATGTAGATGCATAAATTGCACAGAAAATAAATTTCAAATTATTCAATGAACAAAATCATGACACAGTTTAAAAAATTACGGCAGTGATCAATAGACTGATAGACATTTGAAAATACTAAATGATTTATCGCGTTTAATGAACAGGGTCTACTTCACTTTGTGCGCATGATCAGCTGAGCACTCAACGCCACATCAAACTAAAACTGCTTTGGTACCGACCGCTGCCAACAGATGGCGCTGGCAACTGGCGGCCATTCCCATCATGCAACACTAATTGAAAACAGTCTCTTTCTCTCTGTACCTAACTCATCGAAATAGAGAAAAATAATTAATGCTTGGAAAAATGTCAAATAATCGGTTTAATCGCGTTTTAATCGATTGTAGTTGTGACGTCACAACAACCTATTAAACCCGGCCAATGATGGCATGGATAGGTGTTATTATTAGTGCAGAAAACAGTTTCACTCGGCATTTCCGGTTGGGGGGCAAAAAAAAGGGGGCGTGGAAACCGATGGCAGAGAGCTGATAACAATATGGCGTTTATAATATGCAACGGCCGCCATTTTGTGTTTGTGTCGTCTGCTACGCGAGCAGAAACTGAGGCGCCAAGTCGATCAAAATGTCACTTCATTCATGCAATATCACATTTTATCAGGTTGTATCATCGACAAGGGCCCATATGTCGCAGTTTGCTGTGGTCACACTCACAAAACTCCCTCTTTCTCACATGTTATATAGGCCTATCTGTACTGTATATATCCATGTATGCAGCACACAAATCAATACACTGTACACGTACACCTAAAATTATAAGGCCTGTAGCCCTATAAATACCCTTATACCAAAATAAACCCTGCACTGTTTTATTAAAATTATAGTGTATAAAAATAATTGGAGGTATATGTTTAATCAGTAAATTAATATATATATATATACATGTATAAATAACATGGCAACAACAACTTTGTGTTTGTTTTAATTACTTCTATATAAGTTATATACATTTGACCTGGATTAATTATTATTTATAGCTGGTAGATGTAGGCCTAATTGAAAAATCCACAATTTGAGACCGGGTTGTTGGGTGAATACAGCTTTTGAACAATTTCACCACATCTTACACTCTAATAACCGATTTTTGGTGTTATCTATGCAAAATTATTGTTCTGACTGAATTAACATTGATCACTTTATTAACATGATGAATTTGGGGGGGGGGGTGTGTTCCAAATGCGACAGGTTTACACCACTTTTACACCGAAATTTATGGGAGTAAACCGCATGCATGGAGCAGTTGTTGAGGAATGAAAATAGTCCTATAGGCCAATTTTAGGCTTGTTTAGGCATGGCACATGTCAGCACAGCCACTCATAACTTGTCACAGTGCCTAAAGGTTGCTGTCAAAGTGCCCCTTGCACCTGACATCATGAGACATGAGGTAGCTACTAGTGGCGCGCCACCAAGCGATCGAATCTCGCAACAAACAATGCCAGAAAGGCGTCCCTATATTTCAAACTGGATGACTTCATCATGCTTTAGGGGCCCCGGCCCTTTCCTCTCTCCATCCCCACCCAACTATTCACCAATGGTCCCAGCGCCCCATACAGCCCAACAACAAAAGCCGGGGATTATGCCCCTAAGCCCTAGTTTGCTCTCTCCCACTCTTCCATGCCTCCCCTAAAAAAATACAAGTCCACAAAGAAACTGGGGGGGGGGGGCGCTACAATTAAGAAAAATTAACCTCTATATGCCTGCAACATATGCCCAGATTTACATGAGTAAAACCTCCCCCCATTGCTACTAGGACCTTTGACACAACACGAGTCACTTTTATCGCCTTTTGTCTACTTTTGTCACACTTGGGGCTATAAAGGCAAAGGACCTCCTCCCCAGTGTTGCTAATGAACGCGCCAATGGCCACCAGAGAAACCAGTTTCAAACCACCAGAACGCCCCCTGGTGGCACCGCGGCGAACCGATGCCCTTACAAGGGCGCGTGCCCCAAACTATGGACACCCTGCAATGCCCAATGCGACTGCAATTATACGCTCACTATTTTCCTTTTTTCCCATAGCCCAAGTGTGAGAAATTGAGAAATACACAATGTCAACTTCATGTTGTACAGTACTAAGTGTGATTTATAAGCGCCACCTTTCGGAATCGATACGAATTATTTCGCTATTCAATTACCATTATAACAGCATTTACATATCACTTATTGCATTGATCCCTATACACAGTGTGACCAAATTCATGCATATCAAAGGGCACAAACAGTTTATATTATCATATTAAATATAATATAAAAAGTTGTACATCATTTCGTTTAATTCCTGGTTTAGTCACAAAAATTTGATTTCACAAATAAAAACACGAACTATAATGTATTATTTACGAGGTGATTGCGAACAAATATCAATGAAATTCATTTATATGTCCTTTTATATTTTTAAAAATAAATTCCAGTGAATTTTGCACAACTTACGAACCTACACTGTAATTTTCAATATTACCACTTTATAAATTCAATCAAGCTTCAAAATTCATTTTATACATATAGTTTATGACCCTCCATTTTCTATATATACTATTCTAAATATACATTTGGCATGAATTATAACGATACAAACACAGAAACTGCCATGCAGTGAAAATGAGTCGTTATCAAACATGTGTCGACGACTAACAGCAGTAAATATCAAAAAAAGATAACGATGCATTAGTTTTACTTGAATTCCACCTTGATTAATAAAAACAGTTTCATTTTCTATATAATCTGTGTTCAGATATAGGAATATTTATTTGATTTCCACGAATAACAGGGAAGTGGAAAATTGAAATTGTGCACAAAGGTTTGTTTCTCCATCCCCCCCCCCCCTCTCAAAGAAAGACAAAAACAACGGATCTCTTATTACATATATTATTGCACATTATAAACGACATCCTGGGTATTATTATGAAGAGGGGGCGGGTAAATGGGGGCGACTTTAGTGAAGGCAGGTTGTGAGCACGTGCCTTCATGGTCTGCTTCAATGACAGGTGTTATTCTCACCTGTGTATAGATCTATCAGTCGTTTACAGTACAATAGCATATAACATCCCTAATGCTCTTCATTTCCAAACCCAATTTTCAAATCAAAGTATATTCACAATATTAATTATGCTCAGTAGATTACTGTATCACCAAATGAATTTATTGATCAATAAATTTAGTACATTGTATTATATAATATTGCTCTAATTTATTTCCTAATTGATTGAAATCGTTTTCCTACTCCACCTCGTTTCTTAAAACCTTCAAATTGCAAAAGTTAACTTTGTTAGTTGCTTACTAGCAGAATTGATTACATATATGATGTAAAATACGACGAGTACAGGGAATTCGCGGAAACTTCTGACCCACCCTGTAAATGGCTTCTCCGTTTCATATACAGTACTGCATTTATTTGTCGCAATTTTCATAAGCGCGTCAAAAAACCGGTTATGTAACTTATAAATCGTTTAAATCCAAGACAACAATTTCCTTCTGACTAAATCTAAGATTGAGCCACACAAAAAAGTGGGAATAATTAGAGAAATAAAAAAAAAAACAAACTCAAACTACAACTGGCTTCATTAATTACAATGAATGAAGAAGTGCAATTTAAAGTTGGGTTTGTGAAAAAATGTAAACGGATACCGACGAAATTAGTTATTAAATATAATACATGAAAGACTCAGAACACGCAATCGGCAAAAAACAAGAGTCTCGAGTGGGATTCAAATTACATTATCTTGGAAACTAATAAACGAACTTATAGTTTCTAATTAGAAAGTTGTAGAGCATCAGTTGGAATATAATTGCGCAAGATTATATCTACTTATAGTATAGAATTTTGTATTCTTACAATCGGTTTGTATATTGATTCAGCTGAGCAACCCCGAAGTGGGAGGAGCCTAGCTGCTCAAAGGCGGAGCCTATAATCATCAAATGCTCAATTATAGGAAATCAACATCTTTTTTGTTATAGATTATTGGAAAATTGCGTTGAAGCAGATGAAATGATACAATCGCTTTCTTTCCCACATTGTTTTTTTATTTGGTTTCCACTTCAACGCATTACTCAAACAAAATACGGAAACGTGAATAATGCCAACTATTAATTATTGATGACAAAACCAAGTTCTTTCACAATATGTTATTGCCATTCTGAACTAATTGTAAATTAGCTAAGTGCGCAAAAGACATGATACATTGCTTTAAAAGTCAATCTTCAAATTAAGCTTTCTTCGATTTAACTGTAAAAATTCATTACACTAATCTTAAGATTACAATTACGTACAATCAGCCTTGAACAAGTTTGTAATATATGGACAATAATGCTAATTTAGTTGAACTTGTTGATGGATTACAAATATATCCAGAATTTAATTAAGAGTATAGATATTTGAACATTTCTGTTATTTCAGACAGAAAACATTGGACCAAATATGGAAACTGTTGGCAAATATTTGCAAAAAGCTGGTGTAAAACGACAGGTTATATAAGATGCAACAGAAAAGGACGCATGCGCAGGTGGGAACGGGGCGGCTGTTCGAGGCATCCTGCTTACAATCACCTGCACACGTACACATACAGTAAACTTGGAGGATTTTGGTTTTTGTCACTTCAGGGCACGTAGGCTTACTTCCGGTCATTTTCGCCAGCCGCGACATAAAAACAACAAAATAATAGCAGCGCCCTCTAGTGGCACAGTTTGCCCCTCGTATTAATTTTGTTGCGGAAGGATTAAAAACTGGATTGAAGAGAAGGGAAGGGAGCAAAGACCGGTCACAGGTTATAAAGAAGGATTCTTTTTTCCAAGAAAAATGTCCACAAGAAATCAACAAAACAGTCATGAATCATCTTATTTGTTTAGCCCCACCCACCTTCTTGGCATATTTCAAGACTGTGGCGTCACTAAATAATTCGTCATCTTATAACAATGACAAGTTTCCCAGAAGAAAGCATTTCGGGTTCCTCCTTATATAGATTTACAAAAATTACACTTTGCAGTTTAAATGGGAAACCTGTCAGAGCCGGAATCCCTTTTCCAAGTTCATAATGTTGCTACATACATATACAAGCATATGTGGCAGTTTAAACTTTAAATTATTTTGATTGATCGCATTTTAAAGTTTATAGAAATTCAAAAGTATAGTTATATACAAAGACGGGCATCTTGAGACGAAGTAAACGTCCTTGTGACGTCACACAACGTAAAACATGGCGTCTTCTCGGTTTGCAATCGAGGGGATGTGATTATGATGCGATAATAGGCTCTTATCGCGATTAGGCGTGAAAAGGGACATTTGAGGCAAGAAAACAATATGGCCGCCGTGTGACGTCACACTCTCCACGCAAAATCCGCGAAAACGTGTCAAGATTTTACTCGTAAAAGCAATTAGCGGATCGGGGAAGGG
>WWPM01024765.1:0-38879 GCA_023279145.1 Glomeris maerens | reverse complement strand
AACCTTTGATTATTTCCGCCACTAGTTTGAATTTTTACAGGACTCATCTCATATAAAATGCTTTCAAAAGATGGTGATAAGTTAGTTAAGAAATTTGAACATGATGACTTGTCAAAATCGGCATCAGTTGCAAACTTAGTAACTAGCATTGCTTTTGCATTAATATCACTTTCATTTATTTACTACTTACTAGTTAATAGGATCGAATTCATCAAAGGGGGGAATGGAATAAATGGAGCATACCCATCAGATGGACTCTTATACATTGGAGTTGTGCTCTCATTTGTGTTTGCACTTGTAACGTATGGAAATGTTATTTATCTAAGGGGTCAATCACTGACAATGTATAAGCATCAGAAAACATTTAGCATTGTCAACATTATTTTTCTTTTTCCAATATCAGTTATTACTATCTCATTGAATTTTGTATCAAAACGTAAAATACTAAAATAACTCGTATCGCACTTCATAATATATTGACTTTTATTTCTATCAAATTCTATTTGCAAATTGCTTATATGTTTTTTGAGCTTTAATAATGCATAAATCATCCAAAAAATAAAACATATTTAATAACTAAAACATGCGAGCCTACTTAAGGTTTCAACTACTCTCAATATTTAAAAATCCAATACTTTATATTTCTGTTTTCATTCTTTACCCAGCTGCATATATAGTTGTTGCTTCGTTTCTACCATCATCTCTTATCATGAATGCATTTTTTGTTGTAACTATTTTTGTTACAACATTTTTTATTGTTGGTACTAATCTCTATCAATCAAAATCGACAACATTTCTAAAACGATTAATGATTGTTGGAATTAGTAAGCCAAGATTCATTTTCGCTAATGCAATAGTATCAATTGGCGTTTCCTTGATGTCCTTATTTGTTCTTATTGAATTACTAGCTGTTCCTAACTTTTTGTTAAATCTTGAATATGTATTCATTGATTTTAATAATCCTGAAGATATCAAGAAGTTTGAGACTAATAGTTTTCCATATATTTTTAATTTATTAACTCCGCAAAGATTTGATTGATTCTTTGCTAATGATTTGTTATCAACACTTGATGATGCAGCATATTTGATAATTCTTCAAAACCTAAGTAGGGTAGTTGATTTAGATAATTTGATCAATTTATTGAATAGACTGATTAGTCTAGAATCTACAAAACCTTGAATTGATAGAATTCTTGGTAGCTTTCTAAATGAATGAGTAGTTCCAAATAGTAATAACTGACAAAGCTTTATTGATGAACTGTATATGGCGTTTGAAAACGATGGAGCACCAATTCACATTATTTCATCAATCATAGAAAATGCTGAGGAGATTAATGCAGGAGCATTTATAGATGATAATGGTATTCTTATTCTTGAACCAAAAAAGAGTTACATTAAGAAACTAGAATTTGAAAATGAAAACAAAGTTTCAACTACTTATTATGTTCTGTTTCAATATACATTTTATTTACCAACTTTTTCATCACTACTTGGTCCATCACTTGGATTTAATTCAACATTTGAAGTCACATTCGTAAACGGAGAGTATTACATAAAGACATATCAATTTTGATTAATAACTTCTTTTGTGTTTCTTTTGGTTAGTACAAGCGCTTACTTTATGATGATACTTGTCAATGTATTTTCTAAAAGCTTTGAACAATATTCATTTCTAAGTGGAACTCTTATTGTTGTTTTAATACTTTATAGTGGACTTATAATGCCAACCAACTTGATATTTAGTTTTCCACTCTTATATTTGCCAGCATTATTTATGCCAACAACAGCTCCAATAATGGCGCTTCAATCTTTATATCATAGTCAGGAACCACTCATTACAATACAAGAATCAATTCCATTTTTAAATATGTTTTTATTCCCACCATTAGTTTGGATCTTTACAGGAATTATTTCATATAAGATGCTTTCAAAAGATGGAGATAAACTAGTTAAGAAATTTGGTCATGATGGACTTTCAAAAACAGCATCGATTGTGAACGTTGTAGCAAGTGCAGTGTTTACAATTGCTTCATTGTTATTTATATATTTCATATTAATAAACAGAGTTGAATATGTAGAAGGGGGGAATGGTATCAATGGCAAATACCCATCAGATCTTCTTCTCTATATTGGAGTAGTGGTGGCATTTATGTACTCACTAGTTACATATGGAAATGTAATTTATCTAAAGGGTCAATCTGAAACAATGTATGAACACCAGAACATATATAACGCCGTGAACATAATATTCTTATTTCCAATCTCATTAGTTACTGCCATATTGAATAGATTTTCAAATAGAATGGTTTTAAAATAAGCGCCATTTCACATTTCCAAATGTTTTGAGAAAATGTAAATGAATGCTACAATGTAGCTATCCCAATATACAAAATCATCACTTCTTGACCGAAAAAGAAATAGCGTCAAATGTAAAAATAATTGAAAACGGAAAAAACTTGAGAATGGAACAAATGTTTTTACAGTTGCTCATCATTTAAAAGTTGAATTAGTTAAAGTAAAACAAAAAGATGATGAACTAAAAGATTGTTGAAAAATTATTGATGGATCAAAAGAGATCGAAACTTTTAATCCATCAGATGTTGAAAACTATTTTAAGGTAAATCATGCTGAGTGACTATTAGCTATTGAAGCTATTGTTAACTTTGAAAATGCACATGATGAACTAAAAGTAGCATTCGCATCATTTTTTGATTAATTAGTTTAAATAAAAAAAAGAACTCATTGAGTTCTTTTTTTATTACTTGTTATAGTATTCAACAATTAGTTGTTCTTTGATTTCAGCTGACATTTCTTTACGTTCAGGAAGTCTAACAAGTACTGATGACATTGCCTTGTCATCAATTTTTACATAGTCCTTTTTGTAAATGTTTTGTTTGAAAGCATGTGAAACAAGGTTATTAGCTTTGTAACGATCTTTGATTTCAATCTTTGCTCCAGCTGGTACAGTATAGCTTGGAATGTCAATTACTTTTCCGTTAACAAGGATGTGTCCGTGGTTAACAAGTTGTCTAGCACCACGTCTTGACATTGAGTATCCAGTTCTAAAAGCAACATTGTCAAGTCTTGTTTCTAATAATTGTAGAAAGTTAAGTCCTGTGTTACCTTTCATTTGTTGAGCTCTTTTGAATATGTTACTGAATTGTCTTTCGTTAATTCCGTACATAAATCTAACTTTTTGCTTTTCTGTAAGGTGAATACCATAGTTTGATGGTTTTCTTCTGCTTGTTCCGTGTTGTCCGGGAGCTGAAGTTCTTTTCTTACCTTTAGCAAATTCTTTTCCATTTTCAAGTGTTGAAAATCCTAAACGTCTAGATTTTCTAAACGCTGGTCCTGTATATCTTGCCATAATAATTTAGCGCACAAATAAATATAAATTTCTAGTTAAATGTAATCTTGTTAATGCTTTCGGGGTTTAGCTGCCTTACTAACAAACCAATTGGCTCGATTCACCATTAACAATAATCTATTGCTATGAATGCTCTTTAATTATAGTAAATTCTATGATATTGCCAAAAATTGGTCAAGTTTATAATTAATACAAATGAGCAACGACTTCTTATTATTTACAATATTTCTAGCATCTGTTGCACTAACTATTACCTTATTAATATTTCTTTACTTTACAGTTCAAAAAATGGTTTTAAGAAAAGAACTAGTTGATAAACTAGGTTCACTATCAACTATCGCAGATAAAGAACAAATTATTCTAAGTCAAATTGAAAGAATTACTGAAATTAGTAAGAAGCAAAAAGACTTTGAATATACAGCGGCCAATTTATCCGAATCTCATGGCCACATATTTGGACTACTTTTAAAAAATGCAACTGATCTAACAAATAAAGCTATTAAGAAAACAAAAAAGATATTTAATAATGCAACGGAAATAAAAACTGACATTGATTACCTTAAAAGAGAAATATTTGAAATTAACGAAAAAGTATTCTCACTTTCAAGACAAGCTTTTGAGTCAACTAGTTTAGATACTGTTCAAAGAGATATTGCATCAAAAATTACAATGTGATTTAATCAAAATCTAAAGAATCAAATTAGTAGTTATGAAGACTCGCGTGTTAAGAATGAAATTCAAACTCTTTACTCAAATGTTAAAGCAATTCTTGTTGAATACAACAAGCTAGAAGAAGAACATAACTTTAAGGAATCAAATCGTAAACTCATAGAACTAATCGAGGCAATTACTATTATTGAAAAAACAATAAATAGTATTTCAACAACTTTTGATATCTTGAACCTATTAAATTCAGAAGTTTTAAAATCAATTAACAAGAATTACAAGTCAAACAAAATTGTGCTTTCAAAAATTGAACCAACTTTTTCAGCATTTAACAATAGTTACACAACTTATACAAAGCAAATAGTTAGTGACATTGATAGACTTCAATATAATAAAATGAAATATCATTCATTTGAACTATTAAAACAATCAGTTGGATATGAACAAAAAATAAATGTTGAAGTTGAAATATTTAAAGCACTTTCTAAGTTTGAAGGTAATGCCGAAAACTTTGTACACAGACTTGATAGAGTAAGTAATGAATTAGGAAAACTTCTGGAAAAAGAAGGACTCCACGATTCAGAAGATATCAAACGTGACCTTTCAAAAGGTGTTGTTTTAATTGGAAAGAAATTCAAAGCTATGCTAACCGAAATTGGTGCGCAACATAAGAGTCTTCCATCTAGACTTTTTTCAAAATTAATGGATGTATTGGCTGACTATGTTTCATTTATTAAATATGTAAATGAAGATGCAAAGATAAGCATCATCTTACTAAAGAACGAAAAGAAAATAAATGAAAAGATCCATTTAATAGAAAACCATTTATTAAATGTTAAGAAGGCAATAAAGCGTGCCTCATATCGTGGTGATCAATATGATAACCAACGAATCGCAAAACTTTCAAATGATATCGAATCACTTATTAGTTTTGAAAATGTTGAAAACAAAACAGCATTTGAAATAGTTGAATCAATCAATTCAACTATTCATAAGATGAATGATTTTAGAGACCAAATAAGTCAAAAGATTTACAAATCTCTTTTAATTGAAAAAGCAATTATGTTCTTAAACAAACAGGCATTTACTGTTAGAGAACTTGTTAACCTAAATTCATCACTTAACCAAGCATATAAGCAAAATGAATATGATACAGCTTTTGATATCTTATTTAACATTGCACGTAAATATAGAATAAGCACAAACTAATGACTAGAATATTATTTATCCGTTTTTCAGAACTAACTACTAAAGGAAAGAATCGAATGACATTTGTCACTCGACTTTTTAATAATGTAGTTTCACTATTTGAAGGACTAATTGAAAAACAGAATTTTGTAAAGAAGTTTGATTCAATTGAAGCAAGTCTACCAGTTGATTTGAGTATAAAAACAATTGAAGAGAAAATGAAATTCCTAATTGGTATTTCATACTACTCAATAGGATACTGAGCAAATGATTTAAAAGATCTTGAAGCTCAAATTCTTAAAGTAGTTAAAGATGAAGACTTTAAAACGTTTAAACTAAACCCAAGACGTAAAGACAATGTTGATACATTCTTTAAACACAGTGAAGAATTCAAGATGAGCTTTGGTGGTTTAATTGCTGCTAAATCAGGAATGAAAGTTGATGTTCATAACCCACAAGCACACATCTTTATTGAAGCTGGAAAAGAAAAGATATTTTTCTACATCAATAGACGTATTGGATTCTTAGGACTTCCATATGGAAGTAATGGAAGAGCGCTATCACTTTTAAGTGGAGGTATTGATTCACCAGTTGCCTCATTTAGAATGATGGCTAGAGGTATTGCGGTTGATTATGTTACCTTTTTAACACCTCCTCATACAACTGAAAAAGCAGAAATAAAAATTAAACTTTTAGCTGAGCACTTACAAAAATATGCTCAGGCACCAGTAAGACTTTACATTGTAGACTTTACTCCAGTATTAATGGAGCTAAATCATATGAGACAAGATAGTTATAAGATCATCTTAATGCGTCGTCAATTTATGAAGATTGCAAATCTACTAGCTCAGAAAAAACATTATGACTTTTTAATAACTGGTGAAGCGCTAGGACAAGTAAGTAGTCAAACTACTAACTCGATGAAAGTTATTAATGATGCGTCAGATATGTTAATACTTAGACCACTTGTTGGTTCTGATAAAAATGAAATCATTAACTATGCAGAAAAAATTGGAACTTTAGTATTTTCAAATATGGAAGGTGAAGATACATGTTCACTCTTCTTACCAAAATCAATTACAACAAATCCAAATCTTGGAATTGCTAAATCAATGGAAGCTGAACTTGAACTTCTTGACATACTAAATGAAAAAGCAGTTGAAATGGTAAAGATAGTTGAATTTGGTCGTAAAGAAAAAGATGAAAAAACAATAGTTGAACATGTTAGACCAGAAACTAAAGCTAAACAAGAACCAGAACATGATCCAATTAAAGAACTTGCAAAGATTGCAAAGTCTGAAAAAATAATAAATGCAAAGCCAAAAGCTGCAGCTAAACCGAAAGCAAAATAATGCAAACAAATATTATCAACAACACAAAGCCAATAGATAAGACAGAATATGAAATGCTAATTAAAACAATTGAAAAGTATGATCGTATTTATCTATTTAGACATGTCAATCCAGATGGAGATGCACTAGGTAGTCAATTCCCAGTTTATGAATTTATTAAATCTACATATAAAGATAAAAAAGTATTTGTAGTCGGTAATCCAAGTGACACAAACATTAAAGAATTCTTTGATCAAAGTATTTTATTAAATGGTAAAGCACAAGTTGATGAAATGGTTAATGCAAAAGATGCATTAGCTATTAGTTTTGATACAAGTGCGCTAGCACGTATTGATGGATCAGAACTTTACATGGCATGTAAAGAACGAGTTAAGTTTGATCATCATCCTAACATTGAAGATTTTGAAACAATCAAGATTCAATCAAGTGGCTATATTGCAGCTACTGAAATGGTTGCTGAAATGTTTTATCTATTAAATCTAAAGATAACTAAACAACAAGCAATTCAAATGTACTTAGGAATAGTAACTGATAGTGGACGATTCCAATATCCAGGAACTAGCGCTAGAACAATGAGACTTGCAGCATATTTAATGGAGCAAGGAATAGAACCACAAAAAGATATTCTATTAAAACTCTATACAAGATCACAAAATGATATTGTATTTGGTGGTTATGTTTTAAAAACAGCTACCTTTGATAAAGGTGTTATTAGTTGTTTTGTTGATGAAGAAGAAGCTTTCAAACTTGGAATCAATCGTGATCAAATAGGACTTTCAGTTAGTATGTTCCAAGGAATAGAAAACTATAGCTATGTTGTATTTGGGTTCTTTGATAAAGAACTAAAAAGTTGAAGACTATCACTTAGATCAAATGCAAAACCAATTAATACCATTGCTGAAAAATATGGTGGTGGAGGGCACGCGTTTGCATCTGGTATCAAAACTGATGATGATAGCGTAAAGGATAAAGTAAGAGTCGCACTTGAGGAACTTGTCAATGGCTAAGTTTGTAAATCTTGATACAAAAACATCTTATTCATTTTTTAACTCATTAATTTCTGTTGATAAATTAATTGAAAAAGCAGTTAAAGAAAATATAAAAACACTCGCAATAGCTGATGTATGTAATCTATATGGAGCTATTGATTTTTATTTTGCTTGTATTAAAAACGGAATTAAACCAATAATAGGAATTGAACTAGCTGGAAATGAATACTGTGTTTTATTGGTAGCTAAGAATAGACTTGGTTTTGATGAACTAACAAAACTTAGTTTTATGCAATTAGAGAATTCAAATCTTAATAAAACTAATGATGTTCTATCTCAAATAAGACTTGTTAAAAACTGTTTCATTATTGACAAATCATCAAAACCGCTTTCGATTGATTCAAATGATTATTTCATTGGAAGAAGACCACTTCAACCACTTGATACAAAACATAAAGTCGTAGCATTACCAACAGCTAGAATGTTTAGTCAAGACCAAGAAAGAGCTTTACAGGTTTTTGATTTGGCAGGTCGTGGGCAAAAAATTAATGATAAAGATGTAGTTCTAAATTCATATAGCCTTGACTATTTTTATAGTGATTCTGATTTTGAAAATGATTTTGAAAAAGAAGAACTTGACAATCTTGAAATGATTGTAAATTCAATAGATTTAAAAATTGATATTGCAACTAATAATTTAATCAATTTCCTAGATAAGGAAAGTGCCGATAAGAAATTAATTGAAGAATGTAAAACTAGATTTCCAATTGTTATTCCAACGGCAACACTTGCATATAAGTTAAGACTTGAAAGTGAAATTGAGATAATAAACAAACTTGGATTCTCAAACTACTTCCTAGTCGTTATGGACTACGTTGCATTTGCTAGAAAATCAAACATATCAGTTGGAACAGGAAGAGGATCAGTTGGTGGTTCACTTGTTGCTTATGTTCTAGGAATCACAACAGTTGATCCGATTAAAGCTGACTTACTTTTTGAAAGATTCTTAAATCCTGATAGAGTATCAATGCCAGATATTGATATTGACTTTCAAGATGATAGACGTGATGAAGTTGTTAGCTACATATTAAATAAATATGGAGTTGAACACGTAGCTCACATTATTACATATCAAACTCTAAAAGCTAAGATGTCAATAAGAGATATAGGACGAGTTTTAGATATCGACGCAAAAGAAGTTGATTCAATTGCAAAACTTATTCCTGATGACTTTACACTCATGCAAATTTATGAAGAGTCAAGTACATTTAGAAATACAATCAATAGCTCAACTGCTAAGAAAGAACTATTTGAAATAGCAAAACATGTTGAAGGACATCCTAGACAACCAGGTCTACATGCAGCCGGAGTTGTTCTGGCAAGTGATGCAATCAGTAAGCACATTCCAGTTGAAAACATTGGAACAATTAATAGAACTCAAGTATCAATGGACTTTCTAGAAAAACTTGGACTTTACAAAATGGATATTTTGGGTCTAAGAACTTTAACAGTAATTAATAACGTTTTAGAAACTATTAAAGCTGAAACAGGAACAAGTATTGATCTTGACAAAATAGATTTTGAGGATAAGAAAGTTTATGAAACAATTGCCAAAGCTAACACCCTTGGTGTCTTTCAACTTGAAACACCAGGAGCTAGAAAAGCACTAAGACAAATTAAACCTTCAAACTTTGAAGATATAGTAGCGACGACATCGCTAAATAGACCTGGCCCTCAAGAATTCATTAGAAACTACGTTGCTAGAAAAGAGGGTCGTGAAACTATTGAGTACTATGATCCAATACTTGAAAATGTTTTAAGAAACACTTATGGAATAATTGTTTATCAAGAACAAATAATGCAAATATCACAAGTGTTTGCAAACCTTAGTTTTGCAAAAGCTGATTTACTAAGACGTGCCATTTCTAAAAAGGATGCAAGTCAAATTGAAAAACTTAAAACAGAATTCTTTAATGGGGCACGTGAACTAAAACATGATGATGCAACAATAAGTAGAGTTTACTCAGCTATTGAAAGATTTGCTGATTATGGATTCAACCGTTCACATGCTTACGCTTATTCTGTAATAAGTTATCAAATGGCATTTCTAAAAACTTACCACTATAAACAGTTCTACCAAGATCTACTTTCTACTTCACTTTCAAACAAAGCAAAGATACTCGAATACTTTAATGAATTAGAACACTTCGGAATTAGTCCTGCTTACCCAAGTATTAATAAACATTTTTATGATTTTGAAATCACGAATACAAATGTACATGTTCCAATAATTGTTGTTAATGGAATAGGTAATATAGCGGTTCAAGAACTTAGAGACGAGGTAACTACAAATGGAGACTTCAAAGACTTCTTTGACTTTATTCTAAGAATTGCTAATAGAAAAGTAAACAAGAAAGTAGTTGGACTCTTAATTGATTCAGGAGCTCTTGATGTACTTGGTAACTTATCTAGAAAAGCTATGCACGAAAACATTGAAATCATTAACAAGTATGTTGAAGTAGCATTTAACAAAAAAACTGGTGAATTCTTAAAATCAGTTCCTCGTCCGGATCTTATTGAAGTTGAAGAAGACAAAACTGTTAGTGATAAAGAAATTGTTGCACTTGGTTTTATGATTAAACAAAACAAAGCCCAAATTGATGTTAAAGCTGTAGCTGCCTCAAAAGGTGTCTCAATAACAAACATAGTTGATCTTGAAATAGATAAAGAAGTAATTATCTATGGAAAATTAACATCAATTAGAGCCATAACTACTAAAAATGGTGCCCAAATGGCCTTTGCAACCTTGCAAGATCAAACTGGAAATATCAATTTAACTATATTCCCAAACTTCTATAAACACCATATTGATGATTTAAAGAAGGATAACCTATTAATAATCAAAGGAAAACTAGAAATAAAGCAGTCAAAGACCTTTATTTGTAGTCAAATCAAGTCAGCGACTTAATAAATTTAGAACGTCTCCTAATTAGTGTAAAGTATTAATAAGAACAGAAAATACATTATTTACTGTTTTGACAAAGAAACCATGAAAAAGATATTACTTATCGATGGATTTTCTTTATTGTTCAGAGCGTTTTATGCGACCGCAAAGAAAGATGCAGATGGCAATTACCAAATTAAAGGTAAAACTGTTGAGGGGAAACCTTCTAACGCTATACGAGTTTTTATTACATCACTTAAAAACCTACTACGTCATACAAAGCCAAACTTTCTATTAGTTTGCTTTGATTCAAAGGTCAAGTCATTTAGACACCAATTCAATTTCTATAAATCAAACAGAAAAGAGACACCGGCTCTTTTGATTTCACAAATTGAACCATTAAAAAAAGCACTTGAGTATCTAGGGTATTCATGAATTGAGATGGACGGCTATGAAGCTGATGATATCATCGGCGCTCTTGCAAAGAAATTTAAGAATCAATACAAGGTTCAAATAGTTTCAGGAGATAAAGATTTATTCCAACTAATTGATAAGAACGTTACAGTTCTTTATCCAAATCAACAATCCGCAAAACCATATGACAATATAGACATCAATGCATTTAGAAAACTATTTTCTGATCTTATGCCTCGTCAATTAATTGATTTAAAAGCTCTAACAGGTGATAAGTCAGATAACATACCTGGTGTATGAGGAATTGCTGATAACGGAGCTAGAAAGCTACTTACACAGTTTAACACTGTTGAAGAAATTTATAACCGAATTGATGAAATCAAAAATAAGACTACAAAACAAAAACTAATTAATGGAAAAGAAATGGCCTTTATTAGTAAACGTATTGCAACTATTATGGAAGATTTCGAAACACATACTGATATTACTGACATGGAAATTAATAATGTAAAAGTTAAAGAACTAAGTGCATTTATTAATGAATATAAGTTATTTACATTTAAAGGTTATTTAGGTACTCCTAATAGACCAGTTAATCCAACAGGAAAAAACAAACAGAACTTTACAGAACAAAAGGATAAAAACAATGCCAGAACTTCCAGAAGTTGAAATAGTAAGAAGAACATTATCAAAGAATACAGAGAAACAAACAATCTCCAAAGTGAGTCTAAACTACACGAAGATAGTGAAAACGAATCTTGAGAAATTTAAGACGGACTTAATTGGTCAAACAATAGAGAGTGTTGATAGAAAAGCTAAGTATTTAATATTTAATCTAACAGATTACGTTCTAGTTAGTCATCTAAGAATGTTTGGAAAATACTTCTTTAATCCAGATTCAAAAAACTTTATCGAAGATAAACATGATTTGATATTTTTCTACTTTAAAGATGGTGGTATCTTAACATACAATGATGGAATGAAATATGGAACAATGCATCTATACCCAAAATCTGAATTTAGTTATGACCTATTAAGACTAGGTGATGAACCATACACTATCAAAGCTGAAGATTTACATGCAAAGCTATTAAAGAAAAATGTAGCTATCAAGTCAGTTTTATTAGATCAATCTATTATGAGTGGTCTAGGAAACATTTATGTTGATGAAGTTTTATTTGCTTGCAAAATTCATCCAGAACAAAAAGCTAAAACTATTAATATAGAACAAACACGAAACATAATTTCTAACTCAATTAGAATTTTTGATTTAAGTCTAAGTCTAGGTGGATCAAGTATTCATACATTTAGTGATGGTGGAAGTAAAGGATCATTTCAAGATAAACTATTAGTTCATCAAAGAGCTAAGAAGCCTTGTCCAAACTGTGGGACAATAATTACAAAATCAAGAGTTGGCGGACGTGGTACTTTTACATGTCAAAATTGCCAAAAGATAAAATAGTAAGTAGGAAACAAATATGAGAATTGCAATCATTGGGCCAATTGGAGCTGGAAAATCAACTGTCTTAGAACTCTTTAAACAAAGAGGATTTAAAACAATTCAAGCCGATCAAATTGTTGATTATCTCTATGACGAAGGTAAAGCTGGTTATGATGCAATTTGAAAGAGTCCTGATTTAGGTGAGAGCTTTCTAGCTAATGGTGAAGTTGATAGAGAACTATTAATAGCATCAATTAGAAAAGATAAAACACTACGTCAAAAATTAGAAGATCTAATTCACCCTCTGATTAATGATTATCTAAAGAAGTTTTCAAACATCATTTGTGAAATTCCAATTCTTTCAACTAGCAAAACTAAATTTGACTTTGATCAAATAATCTATGTCTATGCAAATAAGGAAACATGTCTTGATAGATTAGAAACTTATAGAGATATGGATAGAGGTGTTGCTGAAATGATCTATGACTGATTTAGTCTTGGAAGTATTGAACCTGACTTTGAACTAGATACTAGTGCGGGTGAAGGTGTCTATGAAGATGATATTGATGACATCATTGAAAAGTTAGGTATTAACGATTATGAACTTGACTAATGATATCAATCAACGTTATGAAGTTGATTTAAAACAAAATCTAACAGGAACTGATTTAAGAGTATTACATCTAAAATATCTTCCGATCATTAAGAGCCAAGCACATAGTCTATATATGTTTCTAACATATGAATCAATAATTAGTAGTCCATTAAAAATGGATTTTAAGATTAAAAGACTAATTGATAATTTACAAACAAATATCAAAGATCTTAAAAATAGTTTTATGAAACTAATTAGTGTTCATCTTTTAGAATATCGTTTTAACGATAAAGGGGTATTAATACTAAGTATTTTTAGACCACTTGACGCTAGTTCGTTTTCAAAAAATGATGATTTACAAAGTCAGTATATTGGAGTTGTCAATGACTATGATAATGAACTATCAAAGTTTTTACTAAACCTAAAATCAACAAGAGCAATGGCGGCTTCAAATGCTGAAATGATGGCTGAACTAACAGCTGAATATGATGCATTTATTAATGAATTAAAAACTCAAGGTGTTCCAAACGAAATTGTCGATTCATCATCAATAGTTCAAACAATCTTTAGATATTACAAATCTGAGAGACTATCTGGAACTGAAATAGTTAGTGCAATTAGTAAATCATATACAAGTGGAAACTTTAACTGTGATTCATTTATTAGCTCATTAAATGAAAAATACAATCTATTAGTTTTAATTGAAAGAGCTAACAGACTTGAAAACAGACATTTTTTAGAAGTTAAACTAAATCGTCTACTTTTAGATGATGAAGAAGAAATGCTAGTTGAACTAGCAAAACTAAATCTTAGTCGTGAACACAAAAACGTTATTTTTGAATATTCATTTATTAAGAACAATCAAAAGATAATTCCAAATCACATTGTAACTATTGCAAAAGATATTTATAGAAAGATAAATAAATTTGGTGAAGTATCAACTTTGATAAACTATCTATTTGATAAAAAACAACCACGACCAGTTAATCAACTTGGTAAAGAACAAAGCGCAGAAATATTACTTGCTAATGAAGTTACCATAGAAACTATTGATGAACTAGCAATCAAAACAGAAAACTTTAATCTTTGAGATGAAGTTGAAAAATTAGAAGACAAAAGTGAATAACCTATTTGAAACATTAAATAATAAAAAAGATCCTATCTTTGACAAGTTTGTCAAAGATTTTAAACTAACAAAAGATTTAGTCGATCAAAACATAATTGACTTTATTAATTTTGAAAAACAAATCTCAAGTCAAATAAATTGTGGTGATATTGAAAATTGTCAAAATCCGTATAAAGGAAACTTAATCGTTCTTGATGGTTTTGATGATGAACAAAAATTGTTATTTCATTTAGAACCATGTAAATGCTTAATTGGGTCTGAAACAATTAGAAAGTCAAAAGAGAACTATACATTTATTAATGCGCCAACTAGTCTTGTTCTAAATACACTAGCTGAATTTATTCAAAGCAATGAAAGAAAAGAATTAACAAAAGAGATAGTTCAATTTGCTAAAGATGTAATTTCAGGAACAAAACGCAAAGGACTATTTCTACACGGTAAAAGTGGAGTTGGAAAAACTTATGTTTCATCAGCATTATTAAATGATTTAGCTACGAAAACAAACCAAAGAGTTTGCATCGTAGTTTGACCTGAGTTCGTAAGAACTATTAAAGCTAGTTTTAATTCAGATTCATTTAATTCAAATTCTGCTTTTCAAAACATTGCTCTAGCTGATCTATTAGTTATTGATGATCTAGGTGGAGAGCAAGTAACAACATGAAGTAGGGATGAATTATTATTTTCCCTATTAAATACTCGTCATGATTCAGGTAAGTTAACTATCATAACTTCTAACTTTGATTTAAAAACTCTTGAAAAGATTTATACTCTATCAGCTTCAAGTATTGAAAAAGCAAAAGCTAATAGAATCATTGATAGACTCAACGGTATGGTTAGTTCTTTTGAAATGACTGGTGAATCAAAACGTAAATAAAAAAAGAAGCATTGCTTCTTTTTTTTATAACTCACCAAAGGCTCATTCGCTAATTGCTAAGTATCTACCGTAGTTTCCATCTGAAGCTGATTGAGCATCATCAACAGCTCTATCATAACCAGAATCAGATGCTATTAGTGATCCATCATAGAATCATGCAATAAATGGAATTCCTTTAACTTCTAATGAGTCAGGAACGTTGTTGTTGTTTTCATCAACAGTATCAGTACTTGTTCCGTATTGAACAACTGGATTACCATCATTATCTTGAACTGCAACTGCACTTGAATTGTAAGTGTTGTGGTCTGCTTCACTAATTGCTTCTGGTGTTGCAAACTTAGTTGTATCACCAAAGTCCATTCAATTTATTTGTTCATTATATTGAACAGTTCAAGGCTCTTGTCCATTTGTTGGCACTGGTCCATTAGTTAGTAGTGCTGCTGAAAACACATCATTGATTTCATCTTTTGATAAAGCAATAGTTGGTGTTTCAACCATGATGATGTTATATGTTCCTGTATCAACACCATAGTCAACAGCAAAACGTGATCAAGTTCCATTTAGCTCACTAGTATCATTTTGGTCACTACCATCAGCTGGCGCTCCATAGATTGCATCTCTACAGTGTGGACATTCAGTTGAACCAAAGAATACTATTGTCTTTTCAAGTTCCGGAGTTGAACTTTCATTTTTTAGTTCAGTAGCAACTTCTTCACCGCTCATGTATCTAATGCCATCAATTTTTGCGTGTGGTTTTTCTCTCATTAAGAAATAAAATCCAGCACTAACAAAAGCCATAATAAGTCAAACTAGGACTATTACAATAACAGTTGTTTTGGCATTGTAACCAACGATTTCTTTGTTTACTTCTTTATTTACTTGGTTCTTATGCTTGTTTGCATTTTGTTCTTTGCCAGATTTGGTCTGTTTTGGAACTGCAATCTTTGGAACCTTAGCAACAGAAGTATTATCAATACTTTGAGTTGTTGTATCCTTAGTACTCATATAAAAAGTATAAGTATAAACACTTACCATTATGCATATAGTGTGTTATATAGATAAGTAGATAGCTAATTATCTATTGTATGAATAACATTATCGATACTCAAAACACTAGCACTGAAGAAACAAGTTCTGTGCAATGCCCCGACTGTAAAGTAGGTCAAATAATGACAAAAGCTGGTAAGTTTGGTGAATTCCAAGCTTGCAACCGTTTTCCAGAATGCCAATATAGAGTTCAAAAAGAACCCGAAGCTGTTGGAAGAATCTGTGAAGAATGTGGAGATGAACTTGTTTATAGAATAAGTCGCAAATCTACAATACGTTTTATTGGATGTAATAACTTCCCAGATTGCCATTATGTTGAGCGAATTGAAAAAGCTGAATAGCTTTTTCTTTCTTTGTAAGCATATTTTATGCACAATCTTCTTAACAACTTAATAAGATTAGTTAAATAAATCAAAAATTATTGTAAACTTTTCCATAGTTGCAAAACAAAACTACATGAAACTTATTATCGTTGAGTCACCAAACAAAGTTGACAAAATCAAAAAAATAGTCGGATCAGATTTTACTGTCACAGCATCAGTTGGGCACGTTCGTGATTTGGCTAAAAGTGGAGAAAATAGTTTAGGTGTTGATTGAGAGGCAATCAAGCCAATTTACGCAATTCCTAGAAAGCTAAAACCAAGACTTGACGCGCTCAAAAAACTTTTAAAAGAAACTGAATATGAAACAGTTCTACTCGCAACTGACCCCGATAGAGAAGGGGAAGCTATTGCTTGACATCTTTTTGATGCCCTTAACTTAACTGAGGATAAATACGAACGTATTACATTTAATGAAATTACTGAAAAGGCAATTTTAGCTTCACTTGAAAATGCAAGAAAAATTGATATGGATCTTGTACACTCTCAAGAAACTAGAAGAGTACTTGATAGAATAGTTGGATTTAGACTTTCAAGATTAATGCAAAAGAAAACAAAAGCTAGATCAGCTGGGCGTGTTCAAAGTGCAGTTCTTGCAATGATTATTTCAAGAGAAGAAGAAATTGAAAAGTTTATTCCAAAAGTTACCTTTACTGTTAATGCAACTTATAGAACTGACTACGAACTAAACCTTGTTGATGAAAAAGACAAGATTGTTGAACTTGATAGTGATGATGAATTAAACAAATTAATTAAATCACTTGGCACTGAATATAAGTGAATTAGTTCAGATTCAAAAGATCATAAAGTAAGTAAACCAAAACCACTTGAAACTTCTACCTATTTATCAGGTGCTTATACAAAGTTTGGTCTAACAAACTACAGAGCAATGCAAGCAGCTCAAGCACTTTATGAAAAAGGGTTCATTACATATCACAGAACAGATAGTATTCGAATTAGTTCAGAAGAATTTTTAGCTGAGGCAAAAGAGTACATTAATAATGTAGCTCCGAATCATTTTGAATACAACGTTGTAAAACCAAATGAAAAGTCAAAAGAAGCAGTAGCGGCTCAGGATGCTCACGAGGCAATTAGATTTACTTCAACAAAAAATACTCCTGATGCAATAAAAGGTAGTCTTAACCAATTTGAACAAAAGGCCTACAAGTTTATTTATGATACAACTCTAAAGTCAATGAGTATTGATGGTGCTAACACAACACATACTTACATCTTTAATAACAATGGCAGCAAGTTTAGTCTTAAAGTAACTGAAATGAAAATTGAAGGTTTTAGAATCTTTGATGATAAGAAAGATAAAGAAAAATCATTCTTAAAACCTTTAAAACAAGTAGATTCAATTTCAATCGAATCAAAAGAAGTTAATGTTCAAAGACATGAAACTAAACCACCAGCACGTTATTCACAAGCTAGTTTAATTACAGCAATGAAAGATGCAGGGATCGGTAGACCATCTACATATGCTCCTACTTCAAACCTACTTATTAATAGAGGCTATGTAGACTATGAAAAAGGTAGTTTAATACCAACTCCAATTGGAAAAATAGTTGTTGAAAAACTAAATGAAAACTTTAAAGACATAACTGATGTTGTCTATACATCTACTGTTGAAAAAACTCTTGATGAAATAGCACACGGACACGTTGACTTTAAACCTCAACTTAAAGGTTTCTATGTTGGATTCGAAAAAAGAATTCAAGATTCACTAGTTTCAATGAAGGAAAAGTTTGCACCGCCTGAATATTCAGGAAACAAATGTCCTGTATCTGGTCACCCATTAATAATGAGAAAAGGACCATTTGGAAAATTTGAAGGATGTATAAGCTTTCCTGAATGTACATTTATCGTTAGAAAACCACAAGTTGAATCAGGAATTGACTGTGCTGAATGTGGAATTGGTAGACTACTTGTTAGAAAAGCAAATCGTCGTGTTACAAAGAGTGCACCACAAGCTAGAGCCTTCTTAGGATGTTCAAATTTCCCTAAATGTAGAAACCTAGTAAAAGTTGAAGATGAGAATGAACAAGTTGAATATTTAGCAATGATTGAAAAAGCTGAAAAGGAAAATGTTCTTGAAACCTTTAACTTTGATGGAACTCCTTATTTAGAACCAAATTACCATTGAGTTTCTAAAAAAGCAGTTGAAGAAGACCTTGACGGTGATGATGAAAATGATGATCTTGACCTAGAAGTTCTAAACCAAGATGATGAAGGACAAATTGAAGCATAAGCTTCAATTTTTTATTGATTAAAATTAAATAGATACGAAAAACTATCACATAAAACTATGAATTCAAGTCAGTGGTGCCCAATCATAAACGGGTTGACGTTGTTAGAAGTAGTTTGATGCAATAACCAAAAAGACAAAATATGACAACAGATGTAAACGCAGCACAATCAGCTGAACAAACTTCTGGTGGGAAAGTTGTTGTTTCTACAAACACACTTAAAAACCTATCAGTGCACGTTGGTCACAGAACTAACCGTTGACACCCAGCAATGAAATCAAACATTGCAGGTGAAAAAAACAATATTCACATTATTGATTTAAACAAAACAAACAAACAACTTAACTGAGCTTACCAAATCGTTAAAAGAGCAACTGAAAAAAATGGACGTGTTCTTTTTGTTGGAACTCGCCCAATCGATAAACAAATCATTGCTGAAAACGCAATCCGTTCTGGATCATTTTATGTAAACCAAAGATGACTAGGTGGACTGCTAACAAACTTTAAAACAGTTTCAGCATCAATAAACCGTTATAAAGATCTTGAAAGAATGGAAAAAACAAACTTCGAAGGTTACACAAAGAAAGAAGGAATTCTTCTTGGTAAACAACTTAGAAAATATGACATCGTTCTAAAAGGTATTAAGTTAATGACTAAAAAACCTGATCTAATTTTTGTAATTAGTCCAAAGATTGATCACATTGTTGTAACAGAAGCTCGTAAATTAGGGATTCCTATTATTGCTATTGTTGATACAAACTACGACCCAAGTCCAATTGACGTTGCAATCCCAGGTAATGACGATGCTCCACAATCAGTTGCACTTATTACAACACTTATAGCTGATGCTATTTGTGAAGCAAAAGGTAACCCAACTTCAGCTGCAGGTAAAAAAGATGATGCAGTAGCTCTAGTAGGACTAGTTGCAAACAAAGTTGTAACAGCTTCAGAATTCTTAGCTGCAAAAGCAAAAGCTGCACAAGCTAAAGCTGCACAAGCAGCTGCACCTAAAGCTGATGCAAAACCAGCAGCTAAAGCTGACGAGGCTAAACCAGTTGTTGCAAAACCAGCAACAGCAAAAACAAGCGCTGCTAAACCAGTTGCACACGCAGCTAAAGCTGATGCAAAACCAGCAGCTGCTAAACCAGTAACAGCTAAAAAACCAGCTGTTAAGAAAGATAAATAAAAAAATATGGCTACATTAATTGAACAAGTAAAAGAACTTAGAGATCGTACGATGGCTGGATTTGCAGATTGCAAAGCAGCACTAGTCGCAACAAATGGTGATATGGAAGAAGCTATCAAGTGACTTAGAGAACGTGGTATTGCAAAGGCTGCTAAAAAAGCTGGAACAGTTGCTGCTGAAGGTCTAGCAAGAGTTGCTACAAATGGTAACGATGCAATAATTTTTGAACTTAATGCACAAACTGACTTCGCATCACAAAATGCAAACTTTATCAAAATTGTTGATACATTAGAAGCAATTGCTCTAAAAGAAAAAGCAACAACTCTTGAACAATTCCTAGCTACAAAATATCTTGATGGTGATGTTAATAAATACATCATGGAACAAGCAGGAACAATCGGTGAAAATATTCAATTAAGAAGATTTTCAAAAATCACAAAAGCTGCCGGTGATATTTTTGGTACTTACATCCACATGGGTGGTAAGAACGCAACAGTAATAGTATTGAGTGGAACAACTGATACACAAGTTGCTAAAGATATTGCAATGCACTCAGCTGCTATGAAACCAAACTATGTAAGTATGAATGATATTCCAGCATCTGCAAGAGAAGCTGAAAAAGAAGTTGTACTTGCTCAAATGGCAGAAGATGAAAAAATGCAAGCTATGAAAAAAGCTAACCCTGCACAATTCGACAAGATCCTTGAAGGAAAACTTAATAAGTCAATTGGTGAATTTGTTCTTGAAGAACAATCATTTGTAAAAGACTTAACAAAGACTGTCAAAGCATACGTTGCTACTCAAAAAGCAGTTATTAAAACTATGATTCGTTATGAAGTTGGTGAAGGTATTGAAGTATCTGCATCTAACTTTGCTGATGAAGTTGCCGCACAAGTTGCTGCAGCTGCTAAAAAGTAGGTAGCATATGCAAAAGAGATTAATTATTAAAATATCAGGTGAATCTATAACAGATAGACAAAGCGGACTTCCAATTAATCCGTTGATTGTTTCTGATTATGCAAAACAAATTGTTGAGCTTGCGAACGCTGGATGACAAATTGGAATTGTATTTGGTGGAGGTAACATCTGAAGAGGGTGACTTGTAGAGGAACTTGGAATAGACCGTATTTCAGGCGACTATATGGGTATGTTAGCAACTGTAATTAATTCACAAGCATTAAAAGGTGCTCTTATCAAGCGTGGACATGCGGTCAAATTGATGAATGCATTTCACATTGAGCACGTTGGAGAAGTTCTAGAACAAGAACTTGCAAATAAATATTTAGATGAAGGTAACATTGTTATTTTTGGAGCTGGAACAGGACAACCATATGTATCTACTGATACTGGTGCTGCTCTTCGTGCCGTTGATATTGGAGCTAAACTTATTCTATTTGGTAAGAATGGTACCGATGGAGTTTACACGAAAGATCCAAACAAAAACAAGGATGCGGAATTTATTTCGAAAATGACTTATAAAGAAATGGTTGAAAGACATATTGCAGTAATTGATGCTGCAGCAGTCGATTTATGCGATCAATTCGATATTGAATCTAGAATATTTAATGTTGATCATGAAAAAGCATTTGAAAATGCTTTAAACAAAAAAGGTAAGTTCACATCACTTACACATGAAGAATAGATAATGGAAAAAGAATCAATTGAATTAAACATGATGCAAAGCATCGAACACCTTGAACACCAATTTTCAAAGTTAAGAACTGGTAAAGCCAATATTAATATCTTTGAAGAAGTTAAGGTTGACTATTATGATGAAATGACATCAATTCTCTATGTAGCATCTGTTACAACTCCTGAAGCTAGACAAATAATGATTAAACCATATGAAAAAGATATGGTTAAAGCAATCAATAAAGCAATTGTTGATTCAGGTCTTGGATTTAGTCCAGTTGATAAAGGCGATATGTTAATCATTAACATTCCACCTCTAACAGAAGATAAAAGAAAGCAATATGTTAAAGAAGCTGAAAAGACAGCCGAAGAAGCAAGAATTGCAATCCGTAACATTAGACGTGACGCAATGGATGATGTTAAGAAATCTAAGTTAGAAGATGAAAGAGCAAGTAATGAAAAAGAAGTTCAAACAATAACTGATAAATTTGTTGGAACTGTTAATGATATGCTAGCTCACAAAATCAAAGAATTAATGACGGTATAAATTGAAAACAAGAATTATTACGGCAATAGTTTTATTACTAATAATAATCCCAGTTGTTCTTATTGGTGATCCTTCGCTTTTTGAAACAACATGAGGCAATCTTGTATTTGCAGGAGCACTAGGTGCTCTTTCTATTTTGATAGCCACTGAAATTGGTAAATTCTTCTTTGCAGATGATGAAACTAAATCAACAAAAGTTGTTTTCATTGTATTTGCATCACTACTTGGATTCTTTAATATCGCATTTAATTATGTGCTTGTTAACAATTCAAAATTTGAAGAACAGATAACTTATTCATTACTTATAATGGTTGCAACTATTGCATGTGAAGCTATATTCTTCATGTTAATAGCAATTCCATATTCATTAGGAATTAAGAAGTCACTTACATTTGCAACAATATTTTTATTAGCTAATGTATTTATCGCAAGTCTTTACTTCCTAATTTCAATAAGTCTTATTTACGAAACTACTAATTCAGGAATAGGATTAGCATTAATATCTGTTCCAATACTTACATGTATTTTTGCTGATACCTTTGCTTACTTTGTTGGAAAGCGTTGAGGTGAAAATCAATTAAGTCCAAAGATTAGTCCAAACAAAACTAGAGAAGGATTTATTGGTTCATATGTAATAACAATCATCTTGATGGTTCTATATATGCAACTACTCGGGATCTATGGTTTTGATATTAACTCTAATTCAGAACACTTTACGCTTTGATTAATCTATTCTGTAGCTGTTCCATTAGTCTTTCCACTTATTAGTGTTCTTGGAGATTTATTCTTCTCACTTGTTAAAAGAGAATACAAGGTTAAGGATTTTTCAAATCTTCTACCAGGACATGGTGGAATTCTAGACAGAATTGATAGCCACATATTTGTAACTTCACTATTTACAATAGACCTAGCAGTTGTGCTTTGCTTTGTAGTGTAGACGATAACCCATAATCTGGGTTATTTTTTATAATAATTCATATATTAGGTAATTAATGTACGCACTTTTATTTCTTATATTCTTTTTACTATTTGTAACAATCATTGTAACGTTCCATGAACTGGGACATTTTATTATTGCAAAAGCAAGTGGAATGCACGTAAGTGAATTTAGTATCGGATTTGGTCCTCGTCTATTTGGGTTCAAAGGAAAGGAAACAATGCTAAACATTAGACTAATTCCTTTTGGTGGATTTGTAGCGGTTGTAAGTCAAGACACAATTGATGAAGTTAGAAGAATCCAAAAAAATGTAATTGATCCTCAAGAATGAGCAGCGTATCAAGAAGCATACCGTAAAGGTGGTATTGATATTCGTCAAGAAATAGGTACAAATAAAAAACCTTATGAAGAACACAAAAACTTTAACAAAATGGTTTTTGCAGCCATGGGCGTAATAATGAACTTTATTATGGCTTGGTTCTTTTTATCACTTATGTATTTTGGAACTGGGAAGATTCAAAAGACTAGTTTACATTTTGTAAATGAAACTGGACAAAGTGGACTATACGTAAATCAATTTGAATTTCTAAGTAGTGCTGATCAGTTCAATTTGGGAAATAGCTCTAAGTCAATAGATGAAGCCGATGATTTTGATGGAACTGATGAACTGCCAAATCTAGGTGTTGCACTAAACTTAACAGACCAACAAGCTATTGACGCTTTATTTAATTTCGATGACGCAGCAACTGAATATAGATTTGCATATGATATTGAAAATACCATTTCTGACCCGCTTGATTATTCATATCCTTTTGCAACTATTAATGATGAAGGTGTTTACAACACTATGCCAAATGGCAGTTGAATACTTGGAATTCAAGAAGTAAAGATAACACCAAATGGATTAACTGATTACAAAATAAATCCAGTAAGTCCAGTTTACGCAAGTAAGCACATTGATGCTGCATTTGATGCAATTGATAATGGTGGTTGAGCAATGTTTTATTTCATCTCGCCAAACATCGCAAACGGTAATGTACCAGTTGAACAAAATGGTGATATAAGTACGAGCGATATTCATATTGCAATTGGTAGAAAAGGAATTGATTCTGGAGTTTTTGGAATTAACATAGTTCCTTCATATTTACCAACATTTGAGAAAATGGGATTCTTTGAAACTATCAAATATGTAATTAAAGATAGTTTCTATTACGGAGTAGATCTATTTATTGAAATCTGAGAAGGACTTCAATATAGCTCTAATGGAACTAATAATGATTTAAGAATCGTTAATAGAGACAATAGTATTGGACTAACTAATACCAATGCTTGATATTCAATAGCTTTCCAATTTGCTTATTTTTCAGCATCACTAGGAATTCTTAATGTAATTCCATTTCCGCCACTAGATGGTTGAAAATATTGAGAAGCTGCTTATGAATCAGGAACTGGTAAACCAGTAAATAAAAAGAAAATGCAAAGTTTTTACAAAGTTGGTTGAATAATTGTTATGGTTGGTTCTGTGCTTATATTCTTCCTACCCGGAGTATTGCAAACACTTACAATAGCCCCATGAGTTTAATATATGATAAGTAAGTTAACAAAATTTTTTGAATTGATTTCTTTCAAACCAGGTTCTAGTTTTGAAAAGGTAACTAACGTTGATCTAAAGAAATCAAAAACAACAGTTCAAATTAGCCTAACAGCTCCAACAGAATTAAAAGCTAGTGATGTAATCGATTTTGATATCAAATCAAAATCAGCAAAGATCAATTTCGAAACAGAGATTAGCTATGTTTTTGAAAAAGAACCTAGCATCGAATATTTCAAAGACATATTCCTGCATCTACTTAGACAAAATGATTTAGAAAGAGTTGCAAATACAATTCATCTTGAACGTTTAGAATTCGATGGTGAATTTGTAACTGTTGAACTTGGAGCTCAAATGCTTGTTGATGAAATTGAATTCGCAATTGATGAGCTTACACTAGGGCTTGCAACATTTGGAATTAACAAACATATTAAAACAAGACTAAGTCAAGAAATTCTTGATAAAGCAAACTCAGCACTTCAAGAAAAAATTCTTCAAGCAACATTTGATGAACACAAAGCAGAAGTAAAAGCACAAAGTCAGAAACCTACTAAAGCAGGAACAAAGAACTACAAGCATGCAAGCATTGAAGAACTTACTTCAACAATGAGTGGCCGTAAAAACATTTACGTAGAAGGTTCTATTTTCTCAAAAGAAGTAGCTACTCCAAAAGGGCACACTATCTATACTTTTGGTTTAACTGATCACAAGACTGCTATTAAACTTTCAAGCTTTTGAAAAGAAGGTAGTTCTGTTGATGTTAGCAAAATTAGAATCGGAGAATACCTAAGAGTATTTGGTGAAGTTGTTATCTATAACAATGAACAAAGACTAGATGTAAGAGCTTTTGAAAACATTGATCAAAACAATCCGTTTACGAGACATGATAAAGCGGCTAAGAAAAGAGTTGAATTTCACACTCATACCAAAATGTCTGTAATGGATGGTGTTAGTACATCAACTGATTACATTAAACAAGCGTCAGCTTGAGGACACAAAGGTATTGCGATAACTGATCATAACTCAGCTCAGGCATATCCTGAAGCCTACGCTGCTTCTAGAAATTTATCTAATCCATTTAAGATGATTTATGGAACTGAACTTTCATATTATGAAAAACGCGATGTTGACATTATTAGTAAACCAGTAAAGACAAGACTTAATGATGCTACATTTACATTCTTTGATATTGAAACAACTAGTCTTAGACCTTCACTTGGTGAAATTATTGAAATTGCTGCCATCAAAATAAAGAATGGAATTGAAATTGGTAGAGACCAATTCTTTATCAAAGCAAAAAACAAACTAAGTAAATTCACAACAAGTCTTACTCACATTACAGATGAGATGCTTGAAAAAGATGGTATTGATATTAAAGATGCTCTTGTAAGAATCACAAAGTTTTTTGCTGACACAATTATTGTTGCACACAATGCTTACTTTGACATTGGGTTTATTGATTACCATTTAGAACAACATTCGATGAAACCGTTAGATAATGTTTTCATCGATACTGTAAGACTAAGCTGACTTGTAAACCAAAAGAATAAATCACACAGACTTGAATTTATTGCAAAGCAACTTGATGAAGTCTATGACGATAGTGTAGCCCACAGAGCTGACTTTGATACAAACGTACTTGCAAATGTTTTTGCAAAACTAACTAACAAATTAGTTCAAGATGCTGAATTTGATTTTGAACCTAACTTTGAACTTAGCAAGTTAAATGATTACGAAAGCATCCTAAGAAACAATGTATTTTTTAGACACCTTACAGTATTTGCAAAAAACCAAAAAGGTTTAAGAACAATCTTTAAACTAATTAGTTATGCTCATACAAAAGGATACAGTGCTAGAAAGAAAACACCATTAATCCCATTTGAAGAAATTGATAAGGACAGAGCCGACATATTTGTAAGTGCAAGTTGTAATGAATCTGATGGATATAAAGAATGAGATAAATCAGAAGCTTTCTTTAATCAAGTTATTTCAAAATTTGATATTGTTGAAGTTCAACCTCCAAAAAGTCTACTTCATTTAATTAGTCAAGAATTTACAATGGATGATCTTCACTTAGCGACTAAGACAATCATTAGTAGAGCTAAGGCTCTAAACAAAATAGTTATTGCCTCAAGTGATGCTCACTATGTTCAACCTCATGAAAAAATATTTAGAAGTATTCTTGGATATTCAAAAGGTGTAGGTGGCGTAAATCACCCACTATATAACTGAAAAACAAAATCAGTTACAACGCCTGAAACTCACTTAAGAACTACATCTGAAATGATTGACGAATTTGAATTCCTAAAAGATGAGGCATTAGTAAATGAAATTGTTATTGATAACACTATTGCTTTATTTGATATGTTTGAATCTGTTAGACCAATTCATAACAAACTCTATACTCCTAAAGTTGAAAATGCTGATGAGAAAGTATTTAAAGTTGCAAAACAAAAAATGCATGAACTCTACGGTCCTAAACCAAATCAAGTAATAGTTGAAAGATACACAAAAGAATATGAATCAATTGTTAAGCACGGTTTTTCTGTTGTTTACTTAATAGCTCAGCAAGTAGTTGCTCAATCTAATAAAGATGGTTTCATTGTAGGTTCACGTGGATCGGTTGGTTCTAGCTTTGTCGCATTCTTAACTGGTGTTACAGAAGTTAATCCTTTACCAGCTCATTATGTTTGTCCTAAATGTTTCCACTTTGAATATCAACCATCAACTGATGATGGCTTTGATTTAATCGATAAGAAATGTCCTGATTGCTCATCTGACTTGATCAAAGATGGTCATGACATTCCTTTTGAAACCTTCCTAGGATTTGAAGGTGACAAAGTACCAGATATTGATTTAAACTTTGCATCTGAATACCAAGCAAGAGCTATGAACTTTATAAGAGATTCATTTGGTCATGAACACGTATTTAGAGCCGGAACAATTAGTACATTAGCACTTAAAACAAGTTTTGGACACGTTGCAAACTATCAAGAATTAGCTAATGGAGTTGAACCACTTAGTGTTCAAAGAATTGAAATGGATAGACTTTCATCAGGACTTGAAGGTGTTAAAAGAACAACTGGGCAACACCCTGGTGGACTAATCATTGTTCCAAAAGAATATGATGTTTACGACTTTACAGCATTTAACTACCCAGCTGATGATCTAACTAGTGATTGATATACATCACACTTTGACTTTAATGCTATCCATGATAACTTATTAAAGATAGACGTTCTAGGTCACGTTGATCCATCGATGCTCTATCAATTAGAACAGGTTACAGGTATTGCACCAAATCAAGTTCCAAAAGCTGATAAAAAAGTTATTGATTTATTTACAAGTTTAGAGCCACTAGGCATTACACCTGAAGAATTCAATAACGAAAAGAATGGAGTCTTAGGAATTCCTGAATTTGGAACTGACTTTGTTAGAAAGATGTTAAATGAAACACAACCTCGTTCATTTGCTGACCTAGTTAGAATCTCTGGGCTTTCACATGGAACTGATGTTTATGTAGGTAATGCCCAAGAATGAATAACAACAGCTGGTGTAAAACTAAATGAAGTAATTGCGTGTCGTGATGATATCATGACATATCTAATCAAAAAAGGAATAGAACCGAAAGTAAGTTTCAACATCATGGAATCTGTCAGAAAGGGTCGTGGAATTAGTAAGGATTGAGAAAAACTTATGAAAGACGTCAAGCTTCCAAACTGATACATTGAAAGCTGTAAACGTATTAAGTACATGTTCCCTAAAGCTCATGCTACAGCTTATGTTTATAATGCAACTAGAATAGCTTGATTTAAGATTTATAAGCCATTTGCATATTATGCAGTCTACTTTACAACTAGACTAGATCATTTTGATGTTGGAGTAATGAACAGTGGACTAGCAGCAGTTCAAGATGAAATTAGACGAATTAAGTCAATGACTTTAAAACAATCTGTAAAAGATTTAGGTCTACTTGAATCATTAACAATAACAAATGAAATGATTTTAAGAGGAATTAATGTTGGAAACATTGATCTAGCTAAATCTGATGCCGTTAGATGAATAATTGATGAGGAAAATAAGCAAATCATTCCTCCATTTGTGGCACTACCAGGACTTGGACTAGCGGTTGCAAATAGAATTGTTGAATCAAGAAGCGAACAACCGTTTAGATCAATTAAAGACTTCAAAGAACGTGGAGGAGTAAATAATTCAATATTTACCCTAATGGAAACTATTGGAGTATTTAAGGAAATCTTTTCATCAGATCAAATTAACATATTTGACCTGTTTGGTAACTAATTAAAAAACTATAATATATATAGCAAAAGAGAGGGGTCCCTCTCTTTATTTAATACAAAGGAGCATATATGGCAAAAAAAGATATAGAACAAGCAAAAGCAACCCGCAATCAATTTCAATTTATGGGAGCACTAGAAGCTATGGCCCAACAAAAGGGACTTGACAAGGAAGAAGTAATTGAGAACATTAAGGAAATATTTGTAAGAATATACCATAAGAAAATCGATCCAGAAGCTGAAGTTAAGGTAGTTGTTGATATTCAAAATGGAAGACTTGAAATGTACAACATTAAAAATGTTGTTTCAGAAGTAAAAGACGAATACTCTGAAGTTAGTGCATCAAGTCCACTTGTTGTTAAAGCAGGTAAGAAGGTTGGCGACAAATATGATGAACCAATTGACTATTCAAGCTTTACTGATTCAATAGCAGCTCAAATCAAACAACAACTGATTCAAAAGAATCGTGAAACTGAAAAGAGCAAAATCTACATGCAATACAAATCAACAATTAATGAAGTTGTTTTAGCAACAGTTTCAAAGGTTAACGAAAACCACGTAATTCTTGATTTAAACGATACAACTGCATTTCTTTCAGAACAAGAAATGATTGAAGGCGAAAGATACTACGTTGGGCAAAAGATTTATGTTTACGTAATTGAAATTAAAGAAATGGCTAAGAACTCACCAGTAGTTGTTTCACGTTCACACCCTCATCTAGTTAAGAAACTAGTTGAAATGAATGTTGAAGATGTTAAAGATGGAATAGTTGACATCGTTGCAATTCAAAGAATTCCAGGACGTAAAACAAAAATTGCTGTTAGTTCAAACTTTGATGAAGTTGATGCAGTTGGTGCATTTATCGGAGTTAAAGGTTCAAGAATTAATAATGTTTTAAATGAACTTGAAAATGAAAAAGTAGAAATCATTCTCTTTTCAAAAGATCCAGTTGAATACATTACTAATGCATTAAGCCCTGCTAGAATTCACGCTGTTAACTACAATGATGAAACTAAAGAATCACTTGTAATAGTTCCAGATGACCAATTCCAAATAGCAGTTGGTAAAGGTGGAATAAACGTTAAGTTAGCTGTTAAACTAACTAAGGTTAAAATCGATATTAAAACTCTTAGCTGAGCAATTGAAAACAATGTTAAATTTGCAGAGCTTAAACAAACAGGTAAAAGCGGAGGACGTGGAAATGCACGTGGAGCTGATGCTGAATGAAGAAGTGATAAATCAAATCTACTTGACTTTGGAAACCGTGAACACGACATTCTAGAACAAGTTGATATGAAACACCTAATCGAAAACCACCAAGCTGACGATTACTTTGATGCAAATACAATGTACCAAGTTGAAGAAGAAAATGAAATTGATTCAGATGAACTACTTGGTTACTTAAACGATGATGGAGAATTTGTTGAAGCTGACGATGAAGATAGTCTCGATGACGAAGCTATCGCATTAATCGACATTGAATAATAAATGCAAATCATTAATGATAGAACATGCATTCTAACTAGAAAGAAATACAAACCAGAATTTCTAATTAGAATAACTAAAATAAATGGAATCACAAAAATAGATCCTGATAGAAAACTAGATGGCAAAGGCTATTACATAGCAAAAGACACAGTATTTAATGAAGATACTATTAGAAAACTTAAAAAAATATTAAAGACAAATTTAGATAATATCTTTATTGAAAGTCTTAAAAAGGAATTAGAAAAATATGGCAGCTAAGAAACCAGTTAATAAAAAACCAATTAAGAAAGCACCTATTAAAAAGGGTAATAACAAAAGGCCTGATGCTAGAAAACATGAAAATCTTTCAGGTTATGTTAAAGTCCAAGCTAATCGCTATGATAGAGAAAAAAGAGTTCTAGTACTTACAAGTACAGAAATGGTTGTAACTGAATTAGCAACAGAGCTAAAAATGTTACCGGCAAAGATAATCCAATACTTCTTTAACAAAGGAGTAATGCTAAATCTTAATATGCCAATTAATAAAGATCAAATTCTAGAATTCTGTATTGAAAATAACATTGATGTTAACTTTGATACAAACACAGATAGAAAAGACGTCATTGGAACAATCATGGCACTTGATCTTTCTAAAAATGCAGATGCAGTTAACAGACCACCAGTAGTAACTATTATGGGTCACGTTGATCATGGTAAAACTACACTTTTAGATAACATCCGAAAAGCAAATGTTGTTAGTTCAGAGGTTGGAGGAATCACTCAAAAGATTGGTGCCTACCAAGCTAAACATAAAGAACAAATAATTACCTTTATCGATACTCCAGGTCATGAAATATTTACTGACATGAGAGCTAGAGGTGCAAAAGTTACTGATATGGCAATCATAGTAGTAGCTGCTGATGATTCAATCATGAATCAAACTAGAGAATCAATAGATCACGTTAAAGCGGCTAATGTTCCATTTATTGTTGCAATTAACAAAGTCGATAAACCAGACATTGATATTGAAAGAGTAAAAGCAGAACTGGCAGGTATTGATGTTGTTGCTGAAGAATATGGTGGAGATGTTCCTTTTGTTGAGGTATCAGCAAAAACAGGACAAGGTGTAGAACACCTACTTGAAACTATTGTTCTACTTTCAGAAGTTCTTGATCTTAAATCAGATCCAACTGTATCTGGAAGAGGAACTGTTCTTGAATCTAAAATGGATAAATCAAGAGGACCAGTCGCAACACTACTAGTAAGTAATGGAACAATCCATGATGGTGATAAGATCATCGTTGGTTCGCAAATTGGAAAAGTTAGAAAGATGACTAACGAAAATGGAATTGAAGTAACAAGAGCAACTCCATCAATGCCAGTTGAAATAACAGGTTTATCAAGCGTTCCAAATGCAGGGGCATTCTTCTTAGTTGTTAACGATGAAAAAGAAGCTCAAAAAGTTGTTAAAGAAGTTCTTGAAGCTGAAAAGAAAGCGCTATTTAGCCAAAAGATACCAACATCAAATGATGGTAAGAAAATACTAAACGTTATTATCAAAGCTGATTTAAATGGTTCACTTGAAGCGATTAAATCAAAAGTTAGTTCACTAGGAAATGAAGAAGTACAAATCATTTTAGTTAGATCAGATATCGGAGCTGTTAACCAAGCTGACGTATTACTAGCTCAAGTTACAAATTCAACAATCTATACATTTAATGTAATGATTAATCCTAGTGTTCACCAGCTTATGAAAGAACGTAACATTAGCGTTAAAAACTACAACATTATCTATGAACTATTTGATTCAATCGAACTAGTAGCCAAAGGTATGAAAGAACCTGAATACAAAGAAACAAAACTAGCAACTGGTGAAGTTAGAAAAGTATTTACTTTCTCAAAAGTTGGAAAAATCGCCGGGTCTTACATCAGGTCTGGTGAAGCGCTCTCAAATGCAAAGGCAAGAATCTATAGAAAAGAAAAAGAAATCTTTGATGGTGATATTGCCTCACTACGTGTTGAAAAAGACAACGTTAAGAAAGTTGGGATGGGTAAAGAATGTGGAATCACATTTAAAAACTTCAATGACTTTGAAGAGGGCGACACATTTGAAATCTATCATTTAGAACAAATATAATTATTGAAAGAGAAACATGACAAATATTGAACAAATAAAGAAACATTTCTTAAAAGAATTAAGTGAAACGATCTATGAAATTTACAATGGTGAATTAACACTAGACATTAGTGTAGTCGGAGTTGAAGCTAACCACGACGCAACTGTTGTTACATGCTTTTTTGATTTTGTAAATAACAAAGATGAACAAATTAGCTTTCTAGAAGAAAACAAAAGTCTAATCAAAACAGAACTAGCTCACAAATCAAATTTTAAAAAATTCCCTGAACTAGTCTTTGACTATGATGCACAAAAATTCTTCGATCTATACGACGCAAAACAAGAAGCACCAGTTGCTCCTGTTAAAAAAGTTGTTGAAGAAGAAGTTGAATCAGAAACTGATTCAAACACAGATACACCCGAAGAAAACGAAACAAGTGCAAACTAGTTTTTAGAAACACGCAAATGGCACAAACACAAACATTTACTTTAAATAAGTTAAATAACAATAGTGTATTCGCAAGTGATGGCCAAAATTCAGTAAACATTACAATAGTTAACAACTTGCATGGAATTGAAAACCTGCAAGTTGTTTTCATTGATAAGTATTACGCCATCAATAAAATACCTCCTATTAACAATAGACGTGAAAACAGAAGAAGTGAATTCTCTGTTCTTGTTTCACGTTTAATTGACAGAACATTTAGACCAGCATTATTAAAACACGGTGACTTGCAAGTTGTTGTTAATATGTTTAGTTTTCAAGATGAATCAAGTCTTATCAATCTAATTAGTCTTGCTCTATCAAAACTACTGCTTGAAAAGAAACTGATTTTATATCCACTAGTCATTAATCAAATCAAGACTGAGAAATCAACGCTTATTACAGGTCAAAATTTAGAAAACATTTTAATGATTGAAATGGATGGTAAAAGACTTAGTGAAAAAGAACTCTTTGAGCAACTTGATGCTAGCTATAAATTAGGAATTGAATCACTAAAAGAATTTGGTATACCCTTTGTTAAAGATGTCCCATTTTCAATTAATGTTGATTTAATACCAAATCTTGATCTTGAAACTTTTGATAAGAATCCCTCAAAAGAAATGATGCTAAGCACTGCTTATCACTATCAAGTACATTTAGATAAAGTAAAACTTAGAAGTGATGGAAGAACTCCAAGTCAAGGTAGAGAACTAAGCTATGAATCAAATTTGATTCCTAAGGTTAATGCCTCAAGCTTTGTTTCAAAAGGAAATACAAAAGTATTAACACTTGTAACACTAGCTAATGCTGATGCAAACATTTACGAAGATTATTTTGAGTACCAAAACAATCTATCAGTTCAATATGTATTTAATCAATTCGCTGCTAATCAACTTGGTCAATACGGTCAAATTAGTAGACGCGAAATTGGACATTCAAAACTAGTCGAAAAAACAATTGCTCACGTTATTAAATCTGATTTACAAATTAGAATCGTTAATGAAATAATGCAAAGTGATGGCTCTACTAGTCAAGCATCAATAGTTGGTTCACTATTAGCACTTCAAAATGTAGGAATAGAAATTGAAGAGGCAGTAGTAGGTGTTTCAATTGGGATGACATTAAATAGAAATCTATTAGTTGACATAAATATGTTTGAAGATATCAATGGGTTTATGGATCTTAAAGTAGCTTCATCAAAAACTGGATTCTTCTCACTTCAACTAGATGTTAAACATGATGGTATTAGCATGGATGAATTAAAAGAATCTATCAAACTTGCTAAGACAACTAATAATGAAACAATTAGCAAGATTAAATATGATCCTGTTCCAAAGAAAATTGATACTCATCAAATTTCAATGTCACGTTCTGACTTTACAAAACTTATTGCCAATAGATCAAAACAACTTATTGAATATAAAGAATCTAAAGGAATTGTTAATTTAGTACCTAGTGCTATTTCAAATTCTTTAAACATTATTTACAATGAATATGCCGCTTTTGAAAAACTATTAAAGACAATGGAAAAAGAATACAACATATTCTATGTTGGAAAAACATTTAAAGGTAAAGTTAGTCGAATAGAAAACTATGGTTACTTTATTGAAGTCTATAAAGGTAAAGATGCTTTGCTACATTTGCAAAAAGCAAAAGAACAATTTAAAATTGGACAAATACTTGAAGTAACTATTATCAAAATTGAAAATGGAAAAATAGAGGTTAACCAAATTTAATATGGCAAATATTGAATACAAATTAATTAATATCGAGGCTAAACCATACAAAAGAGTTAGCACAGAAGATCTTGAAAAACAAAAAAGTATTCAAAATCAAAGTATTGAAAAACTAGAAAAAGCTGCTAGTGGAGTTGCTGGTACAAGTCAGCGCTATGATCATCTTATTGATGATATTAAAAACATTAGAAAGTTTGCAGCTAGCCAAAAGCTAAAACAAGGCGAAGTTATAGAACTATTAAGAGCTTCACGAATTGCCAATGTTGAATACTATATTGGTGATATGAAACTAAAACCAATTTACAAAGTAGAAGTTATCTTTAGAAGAGTCATTGGTCCAATATTTACAATTTCTGAAATTGATACTAATGGCAAATATGTTCAGTTAAAAAGACCTATTAGAGAAATCATTGACATTAGAGAAAAGATGATTGAGGGTTTATTAGTAATTGAACGTAAGAAAATATTTCGTATTTTAGAAGAAGCTATTCGGGCAGGACTCGATATTTACAAATCTGAAATTGAAGAAGTTCTAAAATCCGGATCACCTGAATTTGATTTAGAAATGCTTTATTACCAAAGAGATATTATCAACTTTAATATTTTCATAAAAGAAAACGAATCCAGATTTACTGAATTCGATGTCTAAGTTTTAAATTCTGTTTTATAAATAGTTGAGTAAACTTCCATACCGTGTGCTAGTAACAAATCTTTTGCAATCTTAACTTGATTAGCATAAGACTTTGGCATCAGATCAAAGCCGTACATACGGCTTTTTTCTTTTAATCATCCTAAATATACAAATCTAGCAATAATAGATGCGCAAGCAACTGCTAAGAATTTAGCTTCAGCTTTTTCAATGATTACTCAGTCATTTTTTACCTTATCGATAATTGATGCCTTTAGTAAATCTTTTTGATATTCCATAATGTTTTTTAAACTAGCAAAACCATCAACAACACATTTTCTATCAAGCTTGTGATTGTGAACTAACATATGTCCAATTGTTTTAATGACGTTTAAGTTAACACCAGCTTTCATGTACTTATTAATGCGTGGTGGTTCTTCGGTAAATGTTTTGTGTGTATTGAAAGCCATAAGCTTTGGAGCTAATAAATTTATTTGATCATCACTTAATGTTTTTGAATCTTTAATTTGGTTCTTTAAATTACCAAGTTTTGAAAAAACATCAGATGTCATTGTAAAACTTGCAAAGACGCAAGGTCCTACTATTTCACCAGTTCCAACTTCATCGCTTCCACAAACTAATTGATCAAGATCAAGTGGACTTTGAATTGTTAATAGATCTCTTAAATAAGAATCTAGTTTATCAAAATCACCTTGAACTAAAATAGTACCTGTTTTATAAATACTAATTACTACTCCATTGATGTTGAACATATGTGTAATGATTTCAACTTTGCTAGGCACTAGGTAGTTAACATATTTAGACTTAATAGTTTCAATAGTTATTTTGTCAGCACCTTTAATACTTTGACTAGCCATGTTCCATGCGTCTACCATTACGTAGCTCTTCTGTAGAAAGTTTTAATAGTTTTAAATTAGCAGGAGTTCCTCTTAGAATGTTTTTAATTTTATTAATTCCATTTGATGTTTGACTAAGTAGGAATAAGAATTGTTCTTGTCTTTCTTTACTTTGGTCATGAGGAATTCTTGCATTTAGTTTGATTGATTGTTCTTCAATAAATTTAATGTATTGGTAGCGAGCTGCTATGTATGCTAAATGTGATTCATAGTTTTTATCAAAAATGTTTAACTGTGCTTGAACGTGGTTAAATGAACTACCAGCTTTTAGAACTACTTTTGAAAGTAATGAATTATATTCTTCATTATTTACATAACCTTTTGCAATATGAATTCTTGCTTGACCTTGATTTTGCATATGAACATAGTTGTGACCAATAGTTCTTATGTTATCAACAACATGAGCGTCGTCAGCTAGATTATTTCATTCAACTGGTTTTAGTTGGTAATAAGTAACATCCATTAAATGTGAAATTCTAGGAAATAGATTTAATACTTCTTTATCAGTTAAAGCTGATGTATTTGATATATTAATGATCTTTAATTCAGTTGGTGTAACCTTTTTAGCTATTGAAACAGCAGCTACAATAATTGGTCCAAAAAATGATTGAGTTCCAAAATCAACACTAATTACACTACCGTTAGTTGTAGCGTTGTCATTGTTTTGTGAGGTACCCATGATAGAAGCTTTAATTTCATTTAGAATGCTTGCCATAATGTTTTAATTTTACATTAGACATAGGACTTAAAATTCATATATGGAAGAACAACTTGTAGGGGTCGGTATTGACCTTGAAAACATTGCACGCTTTGAAAAGATGGACCCAGATACTTCTACTAGATTTCTAAGTGCTACTGAGGCACTTGAAATTAGTAGACTTGTTCCTGAACTTAGAGCATTAGCATTAGCCAAAGTTTGAACTGTAAAAGAAGCGGTTTTTAAATCAGTAAGACATCATAACTACAATTACCGCTATGTTAGTCTTGTTAAAGATAAATGAGGCGGTCCTGAACTACTAGTTGAAACTGATGAACTATCAGGCTATATCTTTAAGGTAAGTATTAGCCATACTAGTGAACTAGTTACATCAATTGTCATTGCAACTAAGCAAATATAGAATTAAGCCTAAAAGATATAATTAATAGGTAAATGATTATTCTAGTTTGAGCGATGGACCAAAACCAATTGATTGGTAAAGGCAATAGCTTACCTTGACAAAATAAGGCTGAACTTGATAACTTTAAGCAAATAACACTAAATAAGAACATTGTGATGGGTTATAGAACATATTCGGGCATTGCTAAGGCACTAAATGAAAGAAATGTTTTTATCCTAAAAGCTGATAATGAAACAGAATCGCTAATTGGTGATGTAACATATACTAGCTTTGAAAAGATAGTTTTAGAAAGCAAAGATAAAGATTTTTATATTTGCGGTGGTAGAACCGTCTATGGACAATTCATAGAGATAGCTGATAAACTAATGTTTTCAATCATAGATGGAATCTATGATGGAGATGTCTATTTTCCAAGTTTTGATATTACAAAATTTGAATTAGTAAATAACAAGGCTAATCAAGGTTATACGAGTTACGAATATTTAAGAAAAGAAAAATAATGAGCACATTAAAGATTGATAAAAACAATACACAAGGTCCTGAAATAACTAAATCATCAGTTAGTTCAAAGCAACCTGAAAATGAACCTAAAAAGGAAATGGATTCAAATAAAGAACTTAGCGCTAAAGAGTTAAAAGCAAAAGCAAAAGCTGATGCTAAAGCAATTAAGACTGCTAAGAAGGAAAGAGTTAAAGCTGAATATTTAGAACTTGATAAAACTGAACAAAAGTTTGAATCAGGTTGATTTAAGTTTTGAAGAATGATTGGGCTTCCTGATAGATATAGAAAAATCGGAGCGACTGGTAAGAAACTTAAAAAGTGAATGAAAAAGTCTGCAAAGGCTCAAGATCCAAACCTTTATTCATTTAAAGAAAAGTGAGCTAAGTTTGTAAAACAAGCTGACAATATTTCAAAGATGTTTAACATCGATTATGAAATTAGAGGTAAAGAAAACTTTAGTGCCGGAGCTCAAATCATTGTAGCAAACCACGCTTCAAATCTAGATGCGATAGCGCTTGTTAAAGCAATCGGAACTGATGGTCATTTTACTTTTGTTGCTAAAGAAGAACTTGAAACTTCTAAGTGAGTACAATACATGAAAGCTATTGATGCATTTTTCATTGATAGAAAAGATGTAAGACAAGCAGTTGCAATGATTGATCTAGCTGGTCAATATTCAAAAAACAATAATAGAGGTATCGTAGTCTTTCCTGAAGGAACACGCTCTACTAATGCAACAGGACACAAAGTTGAGGTAAATGAATTTAGTACCGCAGCTGTTGCTGTTGCTAAGAAATATTTTATTCCTGTTCAACCAATTACTATTGAAGGAACAAAATGAGCTGAAGAACACTTAAGAGATAGAAGTGAAAAGAAAGTTATCATTACATTTCACAAAGTTATCAAACCAGTTGAAATTGCAAAACAAAATGCAGTAAACATTACTGATAAAGTTCGTTCAGAAATTGTTGATTCATTAACTTACTCAAAGAAAGCTGAACAAGTTAAAGAAGAAAAATTAATCAAACCTGCTAAAAAAGGGCAACTACCTAAATTTAGTGCTGGTAAGAAAAACAAATCTAAAAATGC